>CAMZMU010000063.1:45926168-46047867 GCA_947311845.1 Poa pratensis
CTGTTGATCGATCACACCACATGTATTATTTGAGTTGTATTGCGTTTATTAACGAATCAATTTTTTCTTTTAGCCCTCTGGATCGAGCAAATCATCCGCATCTAAAGGGTCGAAAGGGAAGAAACGAGGCCCGTCGAAGCCGATGAAGGATGGTCAAAGGGTTATATTCGACATAGTGTCTGCTGATGGCGAACCGTTGGAACCCTTAGAGTGCCGCCGCAAATATATAAATCAATGCGGAGTTTCTGTTAGGGACTTGGTACCGATCACATTTCAAGAATGGAATAAGCCGAAGGACTTGACCAAGGCACTTACTTATGTCGACGACCACACAAAAGAGTTGCTTTGGGAGAGGATCTTGACAAAGGTCACCCTACCGCCAGATGTTGAAAACAACAAGCGGTGGAAGGATAAATTCATGGAGTGGACTTTTAAGAAGATGGCCGAACAATTCCGGACTTTTAAGAAAAATTTATGGACCAGTTATTTAGAAGAGAAGGAAAAAGATCCAGATTATACTCCTGAATTCACTGGAGCACAAGTGAAGTTAAAAGCCCAGTGGCCCATATTTAAGAGGCAAAGAGAATCGGACGCCGCTGTGGCCCGATCGAATCAAAACAAGTTAAATGCTGCGAAGAAGATATATCACCACACTTTGGGGGCAGGTGGGTACAAGGCTGCCGTGCCTAAGTGGGAAGCCTTCGAAGCACGACTGCTTGATAACGGGATCAGGCCACAGACAAAGGACTGGCCCGATAGGTCCAAGTTTTGGTTGTTCGCGCATGGGGCAGGGTTGGACCCTGTGTCAGGGAAGATTGTTGCTCAGGGAAAATGGGCGGACAAAATTGTGTTTATAACCAAAGAACTTGAGAAGGCAATAGAGCTAGTTCGCAAAGGACTGTACAAAGTAGACAGAGAGAAAGACGAGCTGTCACTCGCACTCGGGAATCCTGAGAAAGTTGGACGATGTCGAGGCTATGGATCCGGAGTTAGTTGGTATAAAGGTTTTCCGGCAGACGCTGATACTTATAGAAGCCGTGAGAGAAAGAAGAAGGAGGACAGAGACCGGTTATCGGCATTGGAACAAAAAGTGCAGCAGATGCAGCATGACCTTATTAGTCAGAAAAAGGCATCTCAGCAGGAGATAGAAGGTCCTGAAGCCGCCCCATCTGATCAGCGGAAAAGCAGCGTGGGTTCCACGCAGCTACAACATTCTGAACACGAACCGGCGTCAGCTCACTACCCCGTGGATGATATCACAGAGAAGACAGACTGTGAGCTACATAGCACGATGAAGAACATGTCCTTCAAGGTGGCGGTCGGCTATGTTTTACCAAATGAGCCTGGAGCAACATACCATAACGGCCCAATTGCAGCTGGCTATTATCGTGTCGCGGTGGATGACATTGAGCCGTTATATGCTGATCTGAGTCTTGACATTCCTGGAGGTGACGGCGAGAAGACACTCGGAGAAGCCAAGAAGAACATCATTCTCTGGAAGAAGGAACACATCGTGTTTCCAAACTTGCCGCCAAGGGCACCAACTTCTCCGACTAGCACTCCCCCAACTCCTCCGAGTAGCGGTCCTCCCTCACCTCAAGATCCACCCTCCCCACATCAAGATCCCTCCTCCCCACATCAAGATCCACCCTCCCCACGTCGTGACGACGATCAGGACCCCAGCGCGAGTCCATCGCCCGCGCGGTCGCAGCAAGAGAGTACTGTGCGCACTGTTTCACGCAAGCTAAAGTACCCGTCGACATATACACAGAGGTGCAGTTTAAACTACCCGCAAGAAACTCGAGAGGAACGCGAGTTGCTAAAGCCTCTTCCAAAGAGAGCTTATGACTTGACTCCAGATGAACTCGAGAGGGAGGTGCGGGCTGATGTGAAAAAACAATTGGGACCGAAGCGGCGCCCGCCAAAGGAGGTGATACCACCGGAAAAAGTTGAAACTTTATTGAAGAACTTATCGAGTGGACCGCCGCCACAACCACCTAGTCCGCCTAGCGACTACGACCGTACTCTGGGCAAGGTAATTCGTGAAGAGAAGGAGAAGCAGACGGAGTCATTTCTTAGAAAGAAAGAGCAGATCAAGATGGCAGCAGAGAAGGAGAAGCAGGAGAAGGAGGCGGCATTTCGCCTAAAGAGGCAGCAGATGAAGAAATCCGGGAAACAAGTGCCCCAGCTTGGAGAACAGCCAAATCAGTCGGTCCCCGCGTTCAAGGTGATGCCCGATAAGGTAGTAGACCAAGGCACTTTTCGTATAGAGGACCCATACCCCACAGAGTATGAGTATGCATGGCAATATGTCTACGGGAGCACCCTGGTCAGACCTGAGCTCGTCAACTCTCTGACGACACAACTGCGCCGTTTGCATACGTGGTATGAGCATGCCGTAGAGGCCAAACATGATGCTTTCTGGGTTTCAGTCAAGAAAGAGCATTTCCAATTCCAGGATGACTTGATGTATGTGCCGTTTTCGGAAATTTTTCAATTATTCAACCAAGACTCCCTCGACAAAGCCCTCGTCAGTTTGTATTGTTTGTAAGTGATTTAGTTTTGCAATTTAATTAAGTCTCTAGCTCAGCTCGTTCGTTGTGAATTATCTAACTATATTATTATGTATGCAGAATGAAGATCACTGAATGCAGAAACCGCGTCTTTAGTATTGGGTTCATTGACCCATATTTCTTTCATTCAGTTGTCGTCAAGTACAATGCCGAAGTCATAGAGAATAACTTGCTCAAGTGTTTAGTGAGGCAAAATACCTGCGAAGAAATACTTTTTCCTTACAACTTCTCGTGAGTGTTATTTTACCTCTTCTATCCATTCTATTTTGCTTACTCCTTGTTTTTAGTGTAGTCGATGAATCATGGACATATAAACGTGTGCAGAGACCACTGGATTTTGCTAATCATTAGAGTTGACCAAGGAGTCGTTCAAGTCATGGACTCGTTAAGGAAAAGTATGGACTTGTGGGACGACCTGAAAGAAATTCTTGACAAGTAATTTCAGTCATCATCACTCTATATCGACCTCTTTCGTTCATTTTGTGATATCAACTAATTAATAACTCATTTCATTATTTTCTTCTGCCGGGCAGGGTTTGGGAACGGTTTAAGAAGAAGGTTAAAGGGAAATGGGAAGATAAGCTGTATTTTTATGAAACCAACGTAAGTATAGTAGTACATATATATGTCTGCGCAACTATTTAATTTCAGTTTCAATACCATTATCATGCTTGATTGTTATTTTGATTAAATTCTTTTTTTTGTAAAGTGGTGTATGAAGCAGGCACAAGGGACAAATTTATGTGCCTACTACGTTTTCGAGTACATTCGTCTTTTTGTCACTGAGCGGAATAGAGAAACCAGAACTGCAAACGTATGTATACAATATTCAAATATTAGGTTGAATTTCATTCATAAATTAATTTATGATGATTTCAAACACCTCACACATATATTTCTTATATTGATCTAGATGGAAAAAGATCGGGACAAGCTACTACCACAGCTGCGCCTAAAAGCAATTCAAGAGGAATTGGCGGGATTTTTGAACAGGGAGGTCCTGAACAAAAACGGAGAATTTTATCACGGTGATACTTATTGTATTCCGTAGAGAAACATGCTTTCGGTGTAGTAGCTGTCCGTCCTTGACGTGTGAGAAACATGCTTTCGGTGTAGTATAAACTCCCGGCCATGCATGTATGTTATGAATCATACTCCCGGTCGTTAATTATGTGTATGACTTTATGTATATGATTACTTATTATGTGTATGACTTTATGTGTTTGTATGATTACTTATTATGTGTTTTCTACTAGTGAAAAAAAACGAAACAAAAAGCAAACAAAAAAACGAAACTAAAATATAAAAAAAAAGCAGAAACACTTTGGTCCCGGTTGGTAATACCAACCGGGGCCAAAGGTTCCCGGGCGTGGCGCGCGCAGTGCTGCCCACGTGGAGACACTTTGGTCGCGGGTCGTGGACACCCGGGACCAAAGAGCCCCCCCTCTAGTCCCGACCCTTTAGTCCCGGGTCCAGAACGGGACGAAAGGCCCTCTGGACCCGCGACTAAAGGTCGGTTTTCTACTAGTGATTAAACTATAAACCATCCAAGCGGAAGCTAGTTTAAACTCATGCGTGGAGCTGAAAAATTAAGAAACACAGAATGAAACTAGGAGGACTCGATCCAAAGTACACTGCGGCTACACCAAATTCGTACCAATCTAGAACTCTAAAAGTGAGCGATGCCCGTCGCCAAATTAAGGAAAATAGGAAATCACGGGAGATAGTACTATACTTATGGAATAGTAACAGAATTTGAAACAAATATCTCCTGGGAGAGACGCGAGCGGTCAAGGAAGCACATACATCTTTGGAGTCTCTGCCGTCGAGATCACCGGTAAGATATTGTGTTGCCTTCACCGTGGTGGCCATGCATAACCTTATCTCGAGCTGGTACGCAACGCGTCACGGCGACACACGATTTCAAGGTGAGAAACCACCAGCTGCTCCACGGCTTGGGCGTCGGCATACGTGAGCTTGATCACGTTCTACCCGGACAGATTCGACCAAGATTGCGGCTACGATTACCTCCACCGGATGAAATGGGCGGATTTCGGTTTTTCGGAAAATTTTCGGAAAATTCCGGACGAATTGCACACTCCAAAAATTGAATTCGTGAACGAAAATGAGCGAATTTTGAACGAAAAATAACCAAAATTGTCCCAAAGAATTGAAATCTGCAGCAAAAGAGAATAAAGCCAACCCAAGATGAACAGCCATGCTTTTGGGCTCTAAAGCTGTGTCTCAGGTTTTTTGGAAACCTGGGGACTCACACTTTTTGGGCAGGCCTTATGGCCACGAAGAAGTTTTTCTTCTCACAAGGATCCTTTTCAATTAAGGATGGATCGGAAATTCATTTCTGGAAGGATAAATGGCTAGGAAATACCACTCTCAGAAAACAATATCCAGCTCTGTATAGCATTGTGCGATACAAAGGTGACACGACCGCTACGGTGATGGGAACTTCCCCACCAAATGTTTTGTTCAGAATAAGTTTATTTGGGACAAGAAAAGTATCTTGGAATACTTTGCTTCTCCGTTTGGAACCATCCAATTGACGGAAGGCCGAGATAAATTTCGTTGGAATTTTACGAGGAATGGCAAATTCTCGGTTAATTCTATGTACAGAGATTTAATCCTACCTGAAGTACCAGTTGATATTAAAGATAACAACAAAATTTGGAAGATGAAGATCCCGCTAAAAACGAAAGTGTTTGCGTGGTATCTTCGTCGAGAAGTAATTCTTACAAAGATAACCTTGCCAAACGCATTTGGCACGGAAGTAAAAAGTGCGTCTTTTGACAGCACGACGAGACTATTACACATTTATTCTTCCAGTGTGAGTTTGCTAGGTCTATATGGTCAGCCATCCAGATAGGTTCTATCTTACATCCCCGCGTAGCGTTGCAAACATTTTTGGCAATTGGCTAAACGGTGTGGATGCTAGGTTTTGTTGGATAATTAGACAATAATTCCATGATTAAGTCCAGAATATTAAACATGACAATCGCAACTACTAACATGTGAAACACCAACATATTAGATGTACTAATCAACATGAACAGTAGCAGCATATCACAGAACATGTAAACAGGAAACATGTTGATCCAACTAGTAGAGATACGACACACGTACGGAACGATTGAAGACGTAGTAGCCGTGGTCGATGCAGCGATGTAGTTGGCGACTTTCTTGGCGAAGGCTTGTCGCCAAAGAAGATGCTTGCGGCGGCGATCCGCAAAGCCGGCTGGAAGACGACCCGTGGTGGAAGCGGCGAGCAGTCGCGCGAGGCGCTTCCCAAAAATCTAATTCGCCCTCTCCCGTAGAGGATCACAAAGGCGAGTGGTTCCGGAGACCTGCTCTCCAAACGCCGGTGCACGCGGCGCTCGGGATGGAGTATACTACAGTGGCGGCGCAAGGCACGAGATTGGCAAAATCTAGATTGGTTTGGTGGTGTGACGGTGCACGGTAGTGCAAGGCAATATATAGTGCGCTTCGGAAAACCCTAACGGGTACAATGTGGGCCGGCCACGTCGCACACGTTTGAGTCGGTGCAGCAGCCCACGATCCGGGAGCGACCCGAACTGACTAAGTTGTACGCGTACGCTTGCGACTCGACTTTCCTGAACAGCAAAAATATAGGAATCGGCTCGGCTCATTCCCGCAACCCGCGGCGTGTCGTGTCGTGTCGTGACGAGACGGACGGACGGCGGCGGAGGAGGAGGAGGAGTGCGCACGAGAGAGCCTTCTATTCTCAACTAGCACACAAGTGGTAGAACACTTCACTATATAAGGTGGTGCAACTCTCATTCAACTAGTAATATGGGACTAAACTTTAGCACCACATTGCACCTCCAAAATTATTCCATGCACATGGGCCAATTTGAGATTTTCATATTTGTTTTTTTTTTTGAGAGGAAAGATTTTCAGATTTGCTTATTTAATCTGTCCCATATTGGGCCCAAATTCTAACAATCCCCCACCAGATCTCAAATTCCCATTTAGAGATTTTGCCAAAACTCGTTTCTTGTTTATATACCAGTGTTTCAGCAGAGACTGTTAAGTTGAACTTCCGCCTAAAGTTTCAAGCTACATCTATCAGCAACTTGAACAATGGACGAACCTTGAATTGCAAGTTTGGTGCCAATAGACTTCACTCAAAGTCATAACCAGTACGTGGCTTCTAGTAGCCTACCCGCGGGTGGAGCATATGCGTCATACTCACTGGTCTCTTCATGAGCTTACTAGAGATCACCCAAATCTCATAGTCTGCGACGTTGAACAGTCGGACTCATATAGGTGTGTTCTTTCAAGGTCGCTTTGTAGGATAGCACCTTTGCTATGAATAGCCAACAGAAACACATTAAGACATATTTGTCAACCTGCCTTACAGAATTTGAGAGTTAAGCATCTTCACACAGAGAGGGTTAAATATAAAAAAAACTCTCCTCTGTTAAAACACTAGCTTGTTCTTCCCAGGTCCTAATTCACGGGATCTCCGATCATATAGGTTGGGTTACCACTATGGTGTAACGCTCACGGGTCTCAACCCCATCTCCCTCGATGCACTATCTATCACATTACGCGATAGTCCTTTCGTAAAGGGATCTGCCAGGTTTTTGTCAGTTTGAATATAACTAACAGTTATTAATCCGGAGTTTCTCATTTTCCTGACAGACTTCAAACGTCTTTTAACGTGTCTTGATGACTTCGCATTATCCTTAGCACTGTTCACTTTCATGATAACCGTTTGGTTGTCACAGTTCATAAGAATGGCCGGTAATGGTTTCTCAACCACCGGCAAGTCCATCAAGAGCTCACGCAGCCATTCTGCCTCAACAGAAGTTGTATCTAAAGCAGCAAGTTCTGCTTCCATGGTTGACCTCGTCAAAATGGTCTGTTTGCAAGACCTCCATGACACTGCGTCACCTCCAAGGATAAACGCATATCCGCTTGTGGCGTAGAGCTCATCAACATTTGAGATCCAGTTCGCATCACAGTATCCCTCAAGCACCGCAGGGTGCCCTGAATAGTGAATCCCATAACTCATTGTACCGTTCAGATAGCGCATGACTGTGCATGCCAATGATCAATACACGGGTTAGACATGAACCTGCTCAACTTGCTCACAGCAAAGAGATGTCAGGTCTCGTCGCGCTCACAAGGTACATGAGTGAACCGATCATTTGAGAATATCTTAATTGATCTCTCGTTTCCTTCTTGTTCTTTCTGAGTGTCACACTGGGATCATAGGGTGTTGGATCGGAGAAGGCTTGCTGTCTATATAACCAAAGCGGCTCAAGACCTTCTCAACATAGTGTGATTGCGTTAACGTAATCCCACTCTCATCCCTAATCAACTTAATGTTCAGGATCACATCAGCTTGTCCCAGATCTTTCATATCAAAGCTCTTTGATAGAAAAGTCTTGACCTCATTTATCACTACCATGCTCGTACCGAAAATCAGTATGTCATCAATATACAAGCATAATATAACACTATCGCCCCTACCATGGCGATAATGTACACACCTATCAGCCTCATTAATGGCAAAGCCTGCAGAAGTTAAAGTTCTGTCAAACTTCTCATGCCATTGCTTAGGTGCTTGCTTCAGCCCATACAAAGATTTTAATAATTTGCACACCTTTCTCTCTTCACCTTTTACTACAAAACCATCAGGCTGATTCATATAAATTTCCTCTTCCAACTCTTCATTAAGGAAAGCTGTCTTTACGTCCATTTGATGAACGAAAAGATTATAGGAGGCAGCCAGGGAAAGTAGTACTCGAATAGTGGTGAGTCTAGCAACAGGTGAATAGGTGTCAAAGTAATATTCGCCTTCACACTGGGTGTAGCCCTTGGCTACAAGCCGTGCCTTGACTTCTCAATAGTACCATCAGGTCTTAGCTTCTTCTTGAACGCCCACTTACAACCCACAGGTTTACAACCGTAGGGTCGTTCAGATAATTCTCAAGTTCCATTAGAAAGAATCGAGTCCATCTCATTATTGACAGCTTCTTTCCAGTCATCAGCATCAGGAGATGCAAATGTTTCTGCGATGGAAGTGGGAGTATTATCCACAAGGTACACAATGAAATCATCACCAAAGGATTTTTCAGTCCTCTGTCTCTTGCTCCTCTTGTGAGCTGATTCATTGTCATCCTTCTCAAGGACTTCTTCAACATGTGGTTGTTCAGAATGATCAACAGATGTATGATCAACAGATGTACTAGGTTCAGCAAATATCTCAGAAGAAATTCTAGCAATGCTATGCATATCCTTCATAGGAAACATGTTCTCAAAAAATGTTGCATCACAAGATTCCAAAATAGTATCAGCATGCATATCAGGTATATCAGATTTAACCACTAAAAATCTATAGCAAATGCTCCGCTGAGCATAACCTAGAAAGACACAATCCACTTTCTTCGGTCCAAGTTTACGTTTCTTAGGAATTGGAACATTGACTTTCGCCAAACATCCCCAAGTGCGAAAATAAGAAAGTGA
Source organism: Poa pratensis (assembly GCA_947311845.1). NCBI lineage: Eukaryota > Viridiplantae > Streptophyta > Magnoliopsida > Poales > Poaceae > Poa > Poa pratensis. Next base: position 45,935,249 of record CAMZMU010000063.1, read on the forward strand.
TGGTTTTCTCCCAGACGACTCCTCGTAAGGTGTCTTCTCTTTATCCTTGTTAGGAACTCTATTCAGGACATGACACGAAGTCAGCAAGCCTCCCCCTATCATGCCTTAGATAAACCAGCAGTGTCCAACATGGCGTTTACCAAGTCGGTCAGCGTGCGGTTTTTCCTCTCGGCAACCCCGTTTGATTGGGGAGAATAGGGAGGCGTCCTCTCATGAATAATACCATGTTCCTCACAGATTTCATCAAATATGTTGGAGAAATACTCGCCACCAGATCCGACCTAAGACGTTTGATCTTTCTCTCTAATTGATTTTCTACTTCAGCTTTATAGATTTTAAAGTAGTCAAAGCTTCATCTTTAGTATGCAACAAGTATACATAACAGAACCTAGTAGCATCATCGATTAAAGTCATGCAATATTTCTTATCACCTTTTGTCAACACGCATTCGTCTCACATAGATCTGAATGTACGAGTTCTAGAGGTGTCAAGTTTCTCTCCTCGGCTGCCTTGTGAGGCTTCCGAGGTTGCTTAGATTGCACACAACTATGGCACTTAGAACCTTTGGCAATAGTGAAAGTAGAAATTAAACTTAAGCTGGAAAGTCTACTCATTAAACCAAAATTAACATGACATAAACGAGAGTGCCAGACATTAGCATCCAAATCCACACTGCCACAAATATGGTTCACAGACTTATTACAGAAATCCGATAATGAAAAGCGGAACAAGCCTCCGCACTCATACCCTTTTACCAATAAATTGTCCAAACTTTGACACAACTATTTTATTGGACTCCAAGACTAATTTAAACCCATCTCTGCATAGAAGGGAGCCGCTAACGAGATTCTTGTTCATAGTAGGGACATGTTGCACGTTCCTCAGCTGCACGATCTTCTCCGAAGTAAACTTCAGATCTACCGTGCCAACACCACGAACAGAAGCATGTGATCCATTCCCCATTAAGACGCTTGAATCTGTGACCTGATAAGAAGTGAACATAGAGATGTCAGCACACACATGAACATTAGCACCCGTGTCAATCCACCAACATGGAGATTGAAATACTGAAAGCACAATCGGTAAATTACCGTACCCATCAGTAGTGCTAGTGGTCACGACGTTGATACTCCTTGGCGTCTTCCCTTTCTTGTCTACATGATCTGGGCAGTCCACAGAGAAGTGGCCGGGCTCTCCACAAGTGTATCACTTTAGCTCGGTCTTGTTCAGCATCTTCTTCTTCTTCTTGAAAGAAGTAGTCTTGGTAGGCATATTGAAAGAGGGCTTGCTCTTTACCTTGCTCTTGCCATGGTGAAAGTTCTTCTACACCATGTTGGCGCTACACTGACCTTCACCACCTCTCTCAGCAGTGTCCGTTGTCGGGGGAATACTTTCTGGATTAACCCGCGGCCCAGTGCGATTTAACTTACTCGCACGGACAAAGGCCCACTTGGGAGCAAGCCCAATATTGAACCGCCATAAGGGGAAAGTTCTAGAAGACATATCCCGGACGTATTCCTTATGGGGAAGTTTCCTTTTGTAACCTAGCGAGCCTCTGTGTATATAAAGAGGACTCGCAGGACTTAGAGCGGGTCAAGCTATCAAGCCCTAAACCCTAGCTCATACGGCGAGTACCAGATCGGATCGCCTCCATTGTAACACCTCGATTATCATATCAATACCAATCTAGGGTAGGCAGGAAGTAGGTCTTTTACCTCACATTGAGGGGGCCGAACCTGGGTAAATCTGTGTTGATCTTTGTTCCTGCGATCCCAAGCTCGGAGATGCTTGACTCGCGTAATCCCACACCTACGAAGTCATCTATGACACCTGACGTGACAAACCCACGACAGTTGGCGCCCACCGTGGGGCCTGCGGTCAAAAGCGTCACGTTCCGCGCAGGATCGAAATCAGGCTTCAAGGACATCGCCATCGGCCAAGTTGAAGACATCAATGGGGTCCCCTTCATCGACGACTCAGAGTGGGGACCCGAGGCAGATCGCATCGAGTTGGATACATCGTTCCCATCGGATCAGTAAAAGTTTTCGTCGGATCCGTCAGTCGCAGATCTATGGATGCGACTCAAGGAAGCGAATCGGTGAAGGAACTGCGGCCGGTCAGGGTCCGCGTGTTGGAGGAGCTACAACAAGCTACGGCAAGATTGCCCATCCCCGTCCCGTCAAGACCTGTTTGGGGATCTCTACCAAATCAGGAAGGAGACCTCAAGATTGAAGAGATTGAAGCTATCAGGACGGAACTCTGTGAAGAGGCACAAAGACTCGCGGCTGAGCGCGAAAAACTCCAAGAAGAAGGTCGACGACTCCGTCGCTGCCAGCCGAAGCACCAGGCGGTGCGAACCAAGACGACATCTGAGCGCAAGAAACTCCAAGAAGAAGAGTGGCGACTCCGTCGTTGGCAGCAAAAACATCAGATCAAGATGGACAGAGGAGAGAAATCACAGTTCCACGGCGACCCAGAGAGCAACGTGCACGCCGCGATAGGGATATTGTCAAAGATAGCACCGGTTGGAGACACACGAGCTGATAAGGAAGCTCGCTATGCGATCGACCTACTGCAAACCGCTGCTTTACAACAAGCAAATATGTATGGAGTCACGCCCAATGAGCCGCAAAACGAGGTATCATGGGGAGGAGAAAGTGCAGCGTCGAAGAAGTGGTCAACCAGCTAGCAGGTTTGCAGGTATCATTGGAAAAAGAAAAGAAGATAGAAGGCGAGTCGCGGACGTCCGGAGCGACTCAGCCATCCCAGATTGAAACTGATTCAGATGAAGATTCAGCGCCAGTAAACTCCTATTCATTATTGAAAGGACCAGCATGTTTTGGAGAGGAAATACGGCTCACTCGTTTCCCCCCGAACTTCGACGAGTCGCAGCGAGTCACCACCTATCGCAGTGACCAAGACCCTGCCTTATGGATAGAAGATTACGAGGCAAGCATAACAGGGGCTGATGTGACTCAAGAATACGTGCGAAATACTTCCACTTGGCAATACAGGGAGAAGCTAGGGATTGGCTGTTAAGGCTGCCATCAAAATCAATAAGCACATGGGAAGACTTGAAGGACAAGTTCATCGCAGATTCCAAACAGAAGATATGAAAAACCTTAGACAATGCATTCAAAAAGAGGACGAATCAAGCGGCGACTGGATCAAGAGAATCGCGGAGATCCTTGGCTCCGCCAAAAACTTAACAGTACAAGCTGCAATACAAGCTATGAGAAAGAACTGTAGATTTGAGCCGTTGGTGCACAAATTAAGTCGCGCTGAGCACAAGATTGATAGTTTCGACCAGCTTTTGGCAACAGCTGACAAGTACGCAAAGACAGATAAAGGGACAGGCGGCTTATCACAGAACCCAACGGGAAATTGCAAGTCGCGAAACTGAACGTCGCGCACACCAGATGCAGGAGCAAGGGAGTGATAAGGCCTTACTCCCTAATAACTGCAAGGGGATCTTCGACGTGCCTTGCGACTTACATCGCAGGAGAGATGGCAGGCCAGCGGGTCACACAAAGGCGCAATGTCATTATTACCGGAGGTGGAAAGAAGGCGACACGCCAGATACGGCTCGCAGCAATCGATGCAGCACAAGAATAAATCTAGCTCTCGTCAAGGCCTGACGTTTTACCTAGAAGAAACATAGGACAGTTTCATACAGTGGAAGTACAAACAACGGATGGAAGCCGGAAGAGCGGTCAGATTTCAACGCCAGAAAGGTATCGTCGCTGGACAGAGCAATCGGTTATTTGGAGTCGCGGCGATCACCCCCAGAAGTAAGAGATCCAGGACAGCCAGCTTGTGGTCACGCCTGAAGTCGCGGGATACAAGTTAAGTAAGGTCCTAATGGACGGAGGAGGAAGAGTAAACATCCTATATCAAGACACGCTCCGAAGAATGAATATACCCGAGAGGCTGCGACCATCCAGGAAAGAAATTCAAGGCATAATCCCAGGAGCTGTTACGCGACCAATCGGAAAGATAACACTTGAAGTTAGCTTTGGAACAGAGCGGAACTTCCGCACAGAGCTCCTAGACTTTGAGGTTGTAGCAGTCAAAAGCTCATATCATGCGATCTTTGGAAGAGAAGCCTATGTCAAATTTACCGCTCGCCCCTGCTACGTCTACCTACAGTTAAAGATACCAGGACCAAACGGTGTTATTACAATATATGGAGACAGCAGAGAGCGTTAGAATGCGAGAACGCAGGCTCAGTACTCGCAGAAGAAGCTTGTATCGCCAACTCTTCACATGGATATCAGTCGCAGATCGGTAATCGCAGCTCAAAACGAGTCGCGTTGGAGGTACCGCGGAAGCGGCCAACAGGATGCAGCCACCGGATGGTAAATACCCACCGAGAAGTCGCGCATCAGCAAGATAATGCCCCAGAGGTCGCCTTGATACAAAAAGAAGACAAGAAATGGCGCATGTGCATAGCCAGCCTCGATCAACAACCCCAGCCAAAGGGGCTCAGTTATCGTGAGTCCTTACAAAGCAAACTCAACTCAACATAAGTCGCAGCTCAGTGCGGCTGATCGCCAACAAATTGCTCTCTGCTTCAACATGAGACATACATCGGAGCTATCATGCTCGACCCGAGTCGCTTTTAGCGACTCAAAATTGAACCAATCAGGTGTTCAACCCACTCCGTTAGGAGTATTAATTCGCAACTAAGTGCGATGAGTATCAAGTATGCATGGCCTGCGGGGAATAGAAAACCCGCATTAAAGGGCCTGCATCATCTGTAACACCCTGTAAAACATCGAGTGATTATGAAATAAAGCCGGCACCCTTGACATTCAAGGGTTTGTCGTTTCGCCTCAACTATCATTGAGTCGCTGAGTCTTTTGAATTTCATATATCACTGACCCTTGAGGGCTCCTTACGAGCATCGCGAGTACCAATCGCACCTCAAATTTTGCCAAACTAGTGGCAATCCTTAAGCTAGAAGCGTCTTGCATTATGCGGCCAAAGTACTGGGGTGTGGCGTCAATCGAGCTTGATTGCCTATCATGGCCGCTCTCGACCCTGAACACACATGTTCCTAGGAAATACTGAGCCGCGCGAGCGTCTACTTAATGGAATTATCAAGAAAAGAACCTGCTTATAGGTCACAAAATACTGTTTATAATACATGAATGTCTTACAGACTAACGGGCATGTCCCACATTATTTATTTTTCCTCTTCCGAGCTACAGGAGTGGGAATTGGCGCGGCTTGTCTCGCAGTTGCAGTCGCAGGTGTCCTAATAATCAGGGCGCCGCCAGACGAGGCAGAAGGGCCACCAGATACTGTTGCTGGAGTGGCAGCCCGAGATGACTCAGCTCCTGAGGACTTTTCCTTTGACACCTTGCTCCCATCAAGATTGAATTTATCGAGATAAGTGCCCAAGTCTAAGTTATCAACAAATTTTGTGGCATACCGCGCATCCCTTTCCAGATATCGAAGTACTCGCTTATTGGCAGTTCAGTATCATCCGCGCTCATCGCCAGGCCGTGGCGAGCAACCTTGCCAACATCTATCTCTGGATAATATGCTCGAAGCAATGTCAAGACATGCGCGGCTCCGGCGCGAGCAGAGGATCGTTTCCAATCAGAGACATAATGCGGAGCCTTGAGCAGTTTATTTATCCAATACTCGCAAGATGTTGGGCCATCAGTCGCAGGAGAGATTACCGTCATAACTTCCTTGGTAACCTTTAAGAAGCGCTGGCTGAAGTCAGACAGATATACCAGTTGATCCTTCAATTGGAGCGGGACACTGGGGCCTCAGGTCCTATGTCAAGAAAGAAAAGGCAAGAAACAAGTCAGAGACTAACGTTGGTTACCCAAAATATGTATGATTAAAGGAATAAAAGACAACCAGCAAGCTGCAGGACGGCTGATTTGACCATGGAGCCAAAACCCTCAAAGGCTTTGAGCAGCGAGTTATATTTTTCATCTCGCGCGGCGAGTTCCTTTGCGTGGTCTCCCTTCAGGCGATCAATCAATTCAGATTTAAGAGTCAGCCCTTCTCGCAAAGATCTAATGACTCGTCTTTCTCCATGAGTCGCTGCTGCATATCAGCTTCAAGTTCTTTAAATTGCTCTTCGCAGGAGTCGAGTTGACCTTTGAGAGATTTTATTTCCTGATCTTGGTCCCTAATGACCTCATTATGCTGCTCCAGGCGAGACTGCATCATTTCAGGATGGTCTATGGAAATGCCTTTACCCTTTATTGAGCCAGAAGCATCAAGCAAGGACAGTTCACGCTGAAAAAAACAGAGCAAAACGCATGGTAAATTATCCAGGAATTTGGGGGCTCGAGATTTGAAGCCAGGAAAAGAATCAACACCCCGTGCGATGACACAAGGTTTTGATCCTTGGGGGCTACGGTATATGTACCTGGCGACTTGAAGAAAATTGCTCAACTAAGCCGCGCAGCAGAGCAGCATGCTTGTCTCCAGCAGAAATTATGGCATCTGCGATTGACTTAGAACTATTTCCTGGAGCTGGAATTCTATTTTCAGTAGATACCCTACCACAGCAGGAGTTGTGGATGGAGCTGCGACTGGAGTCGCGGCAGGAGCCGCATCTGCAATACCTTCCTCCAGGGAGGGCCTTGGATGAGTCGCACCATTACTGTTTCCCACGTTTTCATCAGCAGCATCATCCTCGCTCATAGCTGCTGAGAAGAAGTGGGATGGAATTAGACTTGGTATCCTCTTCAGACATGGCCCTGCAAAACATTGATGGGTTAATAAGCTGACCTAGCAGAGCCGCAACATTGAAAAGAAGGCGAACCATACCCAGAGGCGACACGGATACTCTTCATCAGGCAACCAGAGGAAGGAGAAGATAAACCTTGCAAATCTGAACCTACAGAGTAAAAAGAAGTGGTGATCAGCAATTCCTTGCCAAAATACGCAACACAAAAGAAAAGGAGAGAGTCGCAAACAATTACCCGAGCTTATTGAGAAGCAATCCTTTGCAACAGCCTCGGAAGAAAAGTAGCCTTGTTGGGATCAGCAAGTTTTAAAGATTTGGCAGTTCTTGTTTCTCCAGTAACGCCAAGGCTTTGCGCGTTTCTCAGGCTGCGGGGGTCTTCTGAGCTCTGGCATAAAATACGTTTCGAGGACCTGCGAGGCACCTCAGGAAGTTCCAGAAAGGTGTATTTGGAGTCGAGGACAGAAGAGCGTCGGCCATTTGTTGTTCCTCTTCAGAAGCACTACCCTCGTGCATAACTGTATCTTCGCCAAAGGCTGCGGCTTGCTTGACGACTCAGCCGCGGTTCCTTGGTTCAAGTCGACGTCCTCTGAAGGAAGAACCCAGAAATAGGGATCGATCTGAAAAGGAGCTCAGGTCAGAAATAATAATTTTGGAAAGGAATTTTCGAGGAAACAGGTGACAAGTAAACATTACCACAAAAGGCTTGTGCTCAGCCCAGAAGGGAGCAAGTCCGACGTTGTCATACGAGTCAATATCCTCGTCCGTCACTCGGCGAATGAAATTTATCCACTCCCCTTTGTCCCAATCTTCAGGGCAAGTACGATCGACGTCGTTTGCATGACAAGTGAAATCCACCATAAGCCGCGAGCGGCGACTCACAGGCTGAACTCGCCACTTAGTCCAGCAAGATATGAGATCTAATCCAGTGAGACCATGGAGTGTCAGCGCTCTCACCTTGTCTAAAGGGATTCGAAAGGGCAACGAAGAAGGATCAGGTTTAGAAGACAGAGCATCGGTAGCCTCGAAGGGAAGAGGAGACCAAAGAGGAAGAGGAATTTCACCCTCAGGAGAAGTGTTTTTACAATAGAAGAATGTCCTTTGCCATCCTTGATTTTCTTGGCAAGAGTTAGTTTTGGGAAATACTACCCCTACGGCGTTGGAAGGAAATGGCGCCGCATTGGAGAAAAGGACCATCTGTGGTTTCCCTTTGACTATTGCAATTGAAAAGAGCAAGCCAGAAATCTATTGAAGGCGGGATACCCAGATAATCTTCGCAGAGGACGTGGAAGTTGCTCACTTGCAACATCGAATTAGGGCCAATATCATGGAAGCGGAGACCTAACCGCTGCATCAAGGAGCGGAAGAAGAGAGAGCCCGGGGGCTTGAACCCGCGCTCAACATGCTCCGCAAAAATCACTACTTCTCCTGGTTGAGGATTGGGGATTACCTCCTCACCGGCCCGCCATTCGCATTGATCTTTTGGCGGAAGAAGGCCCCGTGCAGATAGGGATTCCAGGAAATCTTCGTCGACCCACGAGCCTTCCCAGTTGCACTTGCGGCGAGACATTTTTCTCAGATGATGGAGATATCCACCGAAGGATTGTGAGTACGAGAAGCGAGATTGGAGGCGGCGGAAAGGAGTAGCGGATGCGTAATGCAGGACTTGATGCAGAACGCTGGGAAAACGATGAGCCAAGATAAATAACCCAGACGCGGAAGACGTTTAGATCTGAAAATCAACCGTCAAGGCAGGATAAGTCGCGTTCTTGAGCCGCCAAGAAGAGTTATAAGCCGCAGATTGGAAATAAGAAAATTGGAGTTCAGCTGGGATAATTCATGTGCGCGGCTCAGGGGTTTGTTAAGACAAAAGCCTTCACTCGAAATCCAAGCTAAACTTGGGGGCTAATGTCGGGGGAATACTTTCTGGATTAACCCGCGGCCCAGTGCGACTTAACTTACTCGCACGGACAAAGGCCCACTTGGGAGCAAGCCCAATATTGAACCGCCATAAGGGGAAAGATCTAGAAGACATATCCCGGAGGACGTGAAGACCAAGTAGTCTCCGAGTAGGCCTCTGTGGACGTATTCCTTATGGGGGAAGTTTCCTTTTGTAACCTAGCGAGCCTCTGTGTATATAAAGAGGACTCGCAGGACTTAGAGCGGGTCAAGCTATCAAGCCCTAAACCCTAGCTCATACGGCGAGTACCAGATCGGATCGCCTCCATTGTAACACCTCGATTATCATATCAATACCAATCTAGGGTAGGCAGGAAGTAGGTCTTTTACCTCACATTGAGGGGGCCGAACCTGGGTAAATCTGTGTTGATCTTTGTTCCTGCGATCCCAAGCTCGGAGATGCTTGACTCGCGTAATCCCACACCTACGAAGTCATCTATGACACCTGACGTGACAAACCCACGACATCCGTTGCCTGAGCCTTCTCCTCAACATCAAGAGACGCTATCAGATTTTCAACTGATGTCTCCTGTCTCTTGTGTTTGAGAGCTGTGGTGAAATTCCTCCATGAAGTAGGTAGCTTTGCAATAATGCATCCAGCTACAAACTTGACCGGTAGGGGACACTTGAGGAGCTCAAGCTCTCTCGCAGTGCACTGTATCTCATGAGCTTGTTTGACCACGCCACGGTTATTCACCATTTTGTAGCCGTGAAAGCTCTCCATGACATATAGTTCACTGCCTGCATCGGTCGCACCGAATTTAGCATTCAGTGCTTCCCAGAGCTCTTTGTCATCTTCTATGTGCATATACACATCACACAGACGATTATCAAGAACACTCATAACGCATCCTCGGAAGATAGTAGTGTCTCTCTTGAACTTGTCCTGAGCTTCCTCAGATATAGTTCCTCTAGGAAGACCACTACTAACTTCCCACACGTTCATGGCCGAAAGCCAAAGTTGGCACTTCAGCTTCCATCCCGTAAAGCCCAAACCACCGGTGAACTTTTCCGGTTTCATTACATCGGTATAACCAGCCATATTTAAATCACGAAATTGCCTACAATTAGGTTTTTGGATTGTTGGATAATTAGGCAATAATTCCATGATTAATTCCAGAATATTAAACATGACAATCGCAACTACTAAAATGTGAAACACCAACATACTAGATGTACTAATCAACATGAACAGTAGCAGCATATCACAGAACCTGTAAACAGGAAACATGTCGATCCAACTAGTAGATATACGACACACGTACTGAACGATTGAAGACGTAGTAGCCGTGGTCGATGCAGCGATCGATGTTGACGTGGTACGCCCACGACAATCTCAGGGTCGAGTACCCCAGGTAGATTTTGAGGGAGAAGATGTGCGTGCTGGTAGTATCGGACGGCTGACAGGCAAGGATTTACCCAGGTTTGGCCCCTCATTGTGAGGTAAAGACCTACTCCTGCCTGTCTGATTATGATGATATATGAGGTTACATGGTGGCTGTAATGGCGATTGTGGTGAGACGTGGTGTCTCTATGTCTATGCGAGTTATGGATCTAGTCTTCCCTCCCCTATGCGGGTGCCCCTACCTGGCTTTATCAAGGGAGCCAGGTAGGGTTTACAAGAGTTCTAGTAGACTTTGTCTTGGAGTCCTTGACTTGTGCTTGAAGTAATTGCTGGGCCGCCAGTTGGGCCTTCGTCTGGGCTGCACCAGGTATACCAATAATAGGGGACCCGAAGGGTATAACCTCGTCAGTAGCCCCCGAGTGTCTGGTCGATTCGAAGTATTGGGCAAAGACTTAAAACAGTATGTCGAGTAGGCGTAGTCGATGCGTCGGGTGTGTTGATGACCATTTGATGACTGTATTATCCATTCTTCGTGAGTTGAATCATTTATGAGAAATCCAGTGTATGTGTATGAAAAATAATAATAAATCCGATGCGATCTATAGAGAGACCGACTTTGAGAAATCCAATAATAATAAATCCGATGCGATCTATAAAGAGACCGACTTTGAGAAATCCAGTGTAAGAAATCCAATAATAATAAATCCAATGCGATCTATAGAGAGACCGACTTTGAGAAATCCGGTGCGGGCTGTTGAGAACCCGACTTTGAAAAATCCAGTGCAGGCTGTAGAGAACCCGACTTTGAAAAATCCGACGCACTCGAGCCAATGGCGAATGCACTCCCGATGGGAGTAATTAATAAAATCTGAGTTGTCCAAGGATGTTCTCAACTTGGGCTTAGTCTTCACGCTGTTGCTGCGTTGCTAGTGCTTTGGACTGGGTAATTCGTCGGGTGCGCGCTCAGAGCTCCCGATGGGAGTAGCCCCCGAGTGTCTGGTTGATTCGAAGAATCGGGCAGGGACTCATTTGCAGGTGTATTTCACCATCTGATTGTTTGCTCATTTTGCTATGTATTTTTTGAGTCGAGATTGTCTCGATTGTGCTTGTCGAGTCGGTAATACGTCGACTGATGCTTTGCTTATTTTGCCATTTAATTTTGAGTCGAGATTGTCTCGATTATGCTTGCGGAGTCGGGAAGTACGTCGACTGATGATTTGCTTTAGAGTCGAGATTGCCTCGAACGTGCATGCTGAGTCGGAAAACACGTCGACCAATACTTTGTTTATTTTGCCTAGGGATTATGGCAAAGTAGGCCTGGTACGCTCGACGGATCGGGACCAGTTAACTGCACCTCAGGGCAAAACCTTACTAGCCTACATCAAGCTCGAGTCTCCGGACTCAAACCCGGAACAAGTTGGTCAGGTTCGACTCAGGCCGAGGAGGTCTTACTGAGCCGGCCTGCAGCATAACTTTGCGACCTAACGCGTCCGTCAGGATTTTTGTCATGTCTGTTGACACGGAAAGTTGCAGGTCAAACGCTGTTAGGAGCGGGCCCTGGCCCAGCTCAACGGATCGGCGGGTCTTACCTTTGCACTATGCGTGCAGTATCCGAAGTATATGCGGCGGACGCAACTCGGGGAATTGTGATCGATATTCGCATGGGGCTAAGCAGCCAAGTCGAGTAAGATTTGATCTGGGTCGAGTGAGCTTCGACTGTTTGTTCTGGATGACTTAATGTCTTTGATCGTAGATTTAACGGGTGCGCGGCAGCGCTCCCGATGGGAGTAGCCCCCGAGATTGTGCTTAATTGCTTGCAGTTGAGGATAATCTCAAAGGTTTGAATCTTTTGCAGCAGTCAATAAAATTTTGATCCGCTCCTTGTTTATGAAACGGTCGAGTGACCAATTTGTCTCAGTTTGATTGCCACCCTCAAAATCGACGAGGCGGTCGAGTGACCGGTTTTGGCTTATTTGTTACGACCTGTGCGGCGCAGCCCCCGAGCATCGGGTTCGGCCAAGGTGAATATGTTATAACCTGCGTGGCGCAGCCCCGAGTGTTCGGATGCGTCAAGCAAATTATGAAGTTTTGACTTTGCACAGCGCAGCCCCCGAGCATTCGGGTGTGTCCGATGTTTGTGTATTTTCTTTAACATGCGCGGCGCAGCCCCCGAGTGTTCGGGTGCGGCCAAGGCGAATTTGTCACGACATGTGCGGCACAGCCCCCGAGCATCGGGTGCGGCCAAGTGTTGAAGTGTTTAATCGGAAGAAGTCGATGTGTCGGACCGGAGTCGACGCGGCGGAGTCGAGCGGTGCAGGGAGTCGACGCGGCGGTAATGTGCGGCGAAGAGGTCGATGCGGCGGACCGGAGTCGACGCGACGGAGTTGCTAAAGGTGTAGGAGTCGCCTTATCGTGTGGAGCGACGAAGTTGTTGTTTGTCGTTGATGACGGGGCGCCAGCCCCCGAGTCTTTTTTGTCGAGTCGGCGATGCGGAGTCGACGACGTGGAGTCGAGGAAGGCACGCGTGTCGTCTTGTCGAGTGCAGCGATGAATTTATTGTTGTTGACGAAGCGCCAGCCCCGAGGGTATGTGGTGGGGTCGATGAAGGCGAGGCCGCCAGCCCTCGTGTGTCGGAGTCGAAGTCGATGAAGATGTGCAGCACCGTCGCCGCCCTGAGTCACCGGTTTGTCAGGTGAGCGCGGTTGAAGCTGATGCCATTTGTTGATGTCGAGTGCCAGAGCGGGCTTTGTGTGCCGATGTTGATCGCCGCCATGCTATGTGTATGGCATGTGTGGCGCAGCCCCCGAGTGTCGGTGCGCCTGTTTCTGCGTTGGTGTAGATTTTGGCAAGTAGTAGATGAATATGCGCAGCGCCGCCGCTGCCCCGAGTCGACGGTCTGTCGGGTACGAGCGGTTGAAGCTTTATGTCATTGTTGATGTCGAGCGCCAGCCCCCAGGGTACATAGTGCCCTTCTAGGGAGCGGGCTTGCTGTGCCGGTACCGTCGACGCCGATCGTCGCCGTGGTGATCGATGAAGTTGTGGGAGTCGAGATTTGCCCGTGCCCGAGTTGTCGAGTAGTCGATGTGTTGTTCCGCGGTTTGCACCGGCAATCCAGGTCGGCGTGACGAGCAGCAGGCGTCGTGTGATTCTGAGTCAGCGATCTTAACGTTTCTATCAGGCCGGCGTGTAGGATGGCGGCTTTGCTGATTGGCTTAGAGCTGGAATCGACTGAGGCAGACCAGCGCGCGTGAGCGCCGGCCAGATTGTTGGCCATGATCCTCACGCTGCTCCTTTGTAACACCCCGATTTTCACTAACCGGTTTTTCTGAAAAAGGGGTGAACTAAAAATTTGCGAAAACCTTTTAACTTGGATTTCTCTGAATTTTATCAAAACTCATTTGAACTTTTGGTGATTGATGTTAAGATCATGTACCTCTCTATGTCCCAACCCCGGGAATATTCTCTGAATATTTCTGATGCCCTTTCATTCCATTTATCAGGGTTTTTTATATAAAACCTTAATGCCTTTTCTATAGAAAACAAAAACCGGTATCTCGCCTCTCCAAAGAAACTCTCCTTCATCTTGCTTAGATAATTCCGCCAAAAATCCCAGAGACACCTATCCTCATGTATATCCCATATATGCATGAACATCGCCATGACCTATGCAACTTTTCAGATTGAAAAAATTACCAAATCTGCCAATACCGGGCCATTTAATCCAAAACCCTACTTCCACTCCACCATAAATCTTGTCCACCTGAGGAAGGGTTTCATATCCCATTATAAGCCTCCCCCAGAAATTGGGGATCATTTGGATCAACTTTTTCTTGTAGGACACCCATCGAACACCTTCTGCCCTTTTCGAAAACCGAAAATGTTTGCACATGAAACTTTCTCCAAATTGAGTGAAACTGGACCACATTGCTCATATACCAGTAGAACACCACCAATAAAAATCCCAGCTCCATTGGGATAGTGGAAGTCCATTTTCATTTCATCGAACACCTTGAGGGCATTTGAACTTTTCAAAACTTTGCTCTCGCTTTTTGCTCCTATTTGATGTTTGGCTTGCTAGATGCTGTGTGTAGTGTTAGTGCAACCCAGTGACGCGACTCGTTTTGTTTTTAGTGCCCTAGATCAACGGGAACGTGAACCATGTCGATCACGTCGCGCTCTGGACATGCCGGTGTCGGCATGACCCCGTGCTAACCCCAGCCCTGCCCTTATCCCTTGCTGCAGTAGACCTCGTGCGGAAACTGTGCGTCCAGCTCGGCCCTCCCTATCCCCTCCTCCTCCTTATCCCTCCCCTGTGGCCGGAGAACGCAAGCCATGACCTCAGCAAGAAATTTAATGGCCGCCACGGCCATGGCCTACCTCTCCCTTCCTCAACCATAAAACCGACCCCAGACCCTCCCACTCCGAAGCATAGCTCACTCCCCCTCCCCCTGGGACCATTCTGCTCCTTTAGTTGCGGAATGGAGGAGCTCTGCTCTGAATCGGCTGAGGTCGTCGCTGTCGGTCCATCGACCGTGGTGAGCCCTAGACCGAGCCATTCTTCAATTAAACTTGCAGGGATGATCCCCTTGATCTCCTCTACCCCCTCGGTGCCCTCGTTTCGTCAAGCAGTGGCCGGAGCCGTCGGCATCATCCGCGACCACCATTGCCGAGCCGCCAAGCTTCTGGAGCTCACGGGCAGCACACCCCAGCCCTTCCCCGTACCCTGGACCCCTTCCCTGGGTGCGGTGATGTTCGCCAGACCCGCCACCGCCTCCGGCCGGTTCTCCGACGTCCCCACGGCCGTCCCGGCCGATCCAGGCCATTCCAGCACGAGAGCGGAGGACGAAGACGCAGGCGCTGGCGCAGCGCAGCGCGCACTCGGCCCAGCGACGGCCCAGTTCGTGCGGCCGACGGCCCGTGATGTTTTTTTTCCCGCGAAACTTTTTCTTTTTCCTGCTGGACAGATTTTCAAACGTCAATATCTTTTGAACCGTAGCTCCGATTGGAGTGATTCAAATTTCTAAATTCCTATCTTTGTGAGATCTGTCCAGTGGTATAGGTTTCACTTTTTTGTAAAATACTTGTATACTCAGCACCCTTGTATGCGTGTATAGGGTATTCCGCAGTACAGGCGAACCGAGACCCTAAACCGTGACGTCCGTGACCCTCCAAGCCAAACGGTGTCGATCTTCGGAGGCAAGCTAACCACTTGCTATGAGCTCCTGTCTAGTTTATCTTGTTATGTTTTGCTTGCTAGTCAATGTTGATGATTGTCGATGTGATTTCATGTGTATGCTTCGATGCCATGTTTAATTTCCAAGCATAGATAGCGATGCCATGTTGCTTTTTAAATTGTCGCATTACTATTTAATTGCTTATCTGTGCATCACCCCCTTCCCGAGGCGATGGGCTGGAGGAACCGCCACAGTCAAAGGAATGGGGCATATTACAACTGTGCGCCTCGCACTTGCGTGGCTTTGTTTGCTTCTTCGCCGAGGTGAGGAGCAGACGAATGTCGTCTTATGATCCTCGGAGTTGGGGACATTTGCCAAAAGAGTTATTTGCTTCTTCTCCCTCCGTCAAACGTGGTTGGCGTAAGCCCGCCTGGACTGCGACGCTTGGGACATTTGCTTTCCATTTGGTTCTTTTTGCCAAGATTGCTGACACCACGTCGGGTTAATCCTTGAGTGGAATGGATGCTTTCTTTCTTATGAGTGCTTTTCGGTTCATTTTGGAGACTACATGCCCTACCAATTTTGGTAGTTGATCTGCGATGGCGCTGGTCGGAGGTATCACTGCCACAGTCACCCGGTCGACGCCAACAACATGTGCTAACTTTTGTAGTTGAAGTGTGAGGACGCTGGCTGGAGGAACCGCCACAGTCGTTCGATTGACAATACATACAAACTATTGCTGGAAATATTATGTTGCTAATGTATTGTTGTTGGTGATATATTATTATGATTGTTGTGTTGGACTAATCCTCTGTTGTTTGAACTTGTTATGATGAAACTTGATTAAATGAAACACCCCTCCAAACATCGACAGGGTCAGTCCATAGTGCCACTAATCTGAACATCGAAAGCACTGCCACTGTCGCTCATATGGGCGGGCCTTGACCTACGTAACCTATTGAGCCTTCTTTGATGCTACCATTTTGGCAAGACTAGTCGGTTACCTTTGTGGTCGGGGCTAGTCTTGTGAAGGTTCCGGAGCTAGGCGTCGCTCATCTGTTGGGGGCGTGCCGGATTCACTTCGTCATAAGACATAGAGTGTGTCGGTAGCTATACAAGGAGTGTCTTGGTAGCGTGAACGGTCAGGTGAGTGTATCTTGCTGAGTTCGCCTTAAGGGTGATATCCTAAAGTACCGGCTGAGTGTGGTGCACTTAGATGGGTGGTATCTGCAACCTCTCGAGAGTGAAAATATCTGGATGTTTAGCCTCGTTCCAAGGTTATGGAACAACAGTTCAGTGTCGGTCACACTATTGTCTTTGTCGAGTCAGGAGGTTAAACATAAGTTCGGTTTGAAAAAAAATTGAACAACCTGATATCACTAAATGAACAATAAGATGATACATGGAATGTTACTTGAGCTGTGGATGGTTACCGTGTTTCGGGGTGACGGTGTGATCGTTGGGAGCCTAGAGTTAGGCCTGAGCCAACATCAACGTGCATGCCCAACGTGGAAAAATAAGGCCAGAAGGCCTAGGAGAGTTGAGAAAAGAGATAAGGCCAGTGGGCCTAGCAGGGATGATAAATATTGTTATGTTACTTGGTACCAAATGGTACACCCGTTTACTCGTCACAGGTAAGCCCTTTGTATGATTGCCGGTGCACGATCCAACCCCACCTGGTTTGGATTCTGTACTGGTGATACCCCCGTTGCTTGCTTATGACATGTTTGGTTGTCAATGTCATGCTACTTTTATGTCATGTATCTAGAGTATACTTAACATGTCGTAGGAGTTTATTTTCAATGTATATCTTGCTGCATGATTGTTGGATTGTTTGTAGTGAGTGGCGATTCTTGCTGAGTGCATACAAATGTACTCACGGGCCTTGTGATTGTGGCCAGATTTTGGCGAGGACTCAACTTCCACCTTAGCAAGGACAAGGAGCAGAAGCGTGCTAGGATCAGTAGCCCAGCCAGATACCTGTGGAGTGGAGCCGCTCCAAGCCGTTGCCTCATTATGTCTTCCGCTGCCAGTTAAAACTCTGAGTTGGGCCATGCTTGGCTTGATATTTTGTAATGCCTCGATGGCCTTGTAAACCCTTTTGTAGCACCTTGTGCCTGATTGTGTAATGATTTCGGCTATGTTGCATTGTCGTAACGTGCGGCCAGATATCTTGGGCTGGCGCACGGGGCAACCGCCTCTCTGGAAATATGTGCCGGAGCGGGGTGCCACATCCTTGTGTTTAATCATTGGGACTTGGTCCCGTATATGCACACACGCTTTAGGAGATGAAACAATTAGTAACAATTAGTAGCAAAGGATAATCAATATGATAATTAAATTAATAAGATAAAGACTGATCTATGATGGTGATGAACGGGTTCACGCCATGCACATGTAACGCGTGTGCGATTTTGTTGTGGTCGCCCTCGCTTTTGAGAGACGCCGCCGCCGCGTGGGCTAGCACCTGCTCTTTGGAGTTTGATCCATCGACAGGTTCCCAGTTTGTAACGAACTCGACGAGTTGATGTTTTGTCTCATGATTCATCGGAACGCCGCCGACGGACACCGATCTGGTAGATGTGATTAGCAGCACCCGAAGGACGCTTCGGGTTGGAGATTGAAGCACATGTATGCGATTAGCACTCCGGCCGCTTAATCCATGCAAGTAATCAGCACACGGCTGCAAAATTCATGCATGTACGTAGCCGGAGCGATTGTTGCTCGCTCTTGCTTGTTTGCATGTATGCCTTGCTGCAGGCGAACTTGGAGAGGGATCAGCTGACTCGACGATGTTGCATGCATGCGTGTACGCATGTTTCCATAGCCGACAAGACTGGATCGTGGGCGGAGTCGAAGTCGAATTCGGCGAGTCCGTGACAGTCACGCATGTGATTAGCACCTGGCCGCCTAATCCATGCAGGTAGTTAGCTTTGTTGCTTTTTCCTTGATCCTTTCCTCGATCCCTGCATGGGCTTTGTACTAGTTGGAGCTAGCCTCGTGTGATAGTCGATTAGATTGGATCGGCGCCGCCGCCTCTTTCTTGTGCCTAGCGAGTCACGATTCCGATCGCAAGAGATCGCCCGTAACGCCTCGTAAAATCTTGAACTCGGAGATCTTATCAGCTGCGCGTGCGGGGGCAATGATGACGTCGAGCCCCCGGGCGTTTGTTGTCGGTGAAGGTCGTGAGCGAGTCGAGAGTCGACTGCCGCCTTGTCTGATGAAGATTAGGTCGTGCGTGGAGTTGAAGTCGAAACTCGGCGAGCCCGTGACGGTCGCGCATGTGATTATCACCTGGCCGCGAAATCCATGCATGTGATGGATGCATGTGAGTAGCCTGATGGTCTCTTACTTTGATCCTTGCCTTCTCGTGTGATTAGTAATTTTTCGAGTAGGACTCAGACTCTCCTTCGATTGATGGTAGCTTGTATTTGCGTCGACTCGTCGGAAGTCACCGAGTGATGCATATAAAATGCATACATGAACTTTGCACTTTAATTGCTTATATTCCAATCATATTTGCATCATATAAGGGTTATACCAATGTTTTATAATGATTTTGAGAATAATTCATAGTTTTCCCATTTATTTGGAATTAACCCTGTTTTTCCAGAAAACGTCTTTTTTAGTGTTTCAGACTTTCCGGGAGCTTCGGGACTCCAAAAAGGGCAAGTTCAAAGAGCACGGTTCAGAATTTTTGAGACGAACGCAATGGGCTTAAATTGAAGACCAGGAGCCCAACAGGCTGGAAATGGGAGGTTCCCACGTGGCCTAAAGTACATGGCCGCGTGGGCCCAGCTCGTTTCCCCCTCGGAGCTCCGTTGCCGTCGATTTTTCGTCCACCGACTCCGTCTTGACCTAAAAATGCCTATAAAAAAGGTCCCCTGGCGTTTCGCGAAAGGAGGCGGCGGAGAAACAGAAAACCACGAAACAGAGAGTCAGAAGGCTGCCGCCGGAGAAGATCGGAGGGGGGAAACGCCGCCGGAATCACCTCCGGAGGGCTCCACCCCCCTCCGGCGTGTTCATCATCGACATCTACAGCAAGATCATCTCCATCTCCCCACTGTAAACTCTTGGCAAACATGATGTGTGATGCAATATACTATTCCCTTGATCTATTGTGTCTCCCCATCTGTGTTTGAGAAGTGATTTGTTCATGGCACTTGTGAAATAGTTCGTTGATTGGTTGCATACAAGTGTTGTTATCTTTTATGATTGTCTTTATGTACAATATATGAGTGCACGCATATGTTGGGGAATGCATGTAAGGTGATCACCGTAGCGTAATGGATTGAGTAGGACATGTCGGAGTAGAGAGAAACCGGTGTCTGAGACATGAAGTTACTTTATGTGGGATATATATGGGGGACCCTAGAACTTAAGGCTATGGTGGGACAATTATGTCTTAATAATTCTTGTGCTGCACATTTATTTGGCCATGAGATCCATCATAAGAGTTGTGTTATTGCTCATTTACTTGGCTACACCTATTTATGGCTCCCACCTAAAAGAAACAACTAAGACTGAAACATGTGCTTCACTAATTGTGACAACCACGCGAATGAAATAACAATTGCTAGAACATTTGCTCCCTTGAGATATTTGCTACTTGAGATATTTGATACTTGCTGCTTGAGAAACTTGCTTGAGAAAACTGCTGAGATAAACTTGCTCTAAGAAACCTGTGTCTGAAACTTGCTTGAGAAACTTGCTACTAGATAAATCCATTCCACGTCACTTGCTTCCATTAGTTAGATCCTTTCATATTTATTTCTTTGCATAAAAGGCCATATAAGAGGGTTATATGGCTTTAGAGAATAGATAGTTTACCTTCAGCTCCTCGTGGGTTCGACACTCAAATACTTATAGAATTGTGCTACAGTGATTCCTTGCTCTTGGGGATTATCACCGAGCGGTCGCCGATTGGGAATACCATGTACGCGGATCTGCTCGGACGATCATGTTAGCTTAGCTTGGCTTGGTCTGATTTGCTTTTTGTAGATGAACCAAATAGTAAACAATAATAATAAATTGAATAAGCAGAGAGGATGTAAGATCATGAAGATCGGGTCCAAGCCCACGCGCATGGGTTGCATGCATTGGAATCGCACGTGGCCTTGCTGCTCCTTTGCTTGTGAGCGTATATGAATTCGTCGGCTCGCCGGCTTCTTTAATCCGCGTGTACGTAGAGTACTAATTGTATGATTAGTGCTGGCAACCGATCAGATTGGATCGGTGCCGCCGCCTCCTGCTTGCTAGGTATGCATGTGCTATCGAGGCGCCCGGGTCTCGTACGATCGAGGCTTCGTTCGGCTGCCGATTAGATCGCATCGGTGCCGCCGCCTCTATTTTGCTTTGATTTTTGCCTTAATTTCTCCTTATTTGATCCGATCTCGCCGGGAGTCGAGACTCGAGAGCTCCGGCCAGCTTGTTGTCTCGCGAGTGCTTCCGCGTGTTCTGCCATCATGTGCCCTTGCCAGGTGATACGTGCATTTTATATCATCATTTATACCACTTATACCACCATATTAGGATGTTATTTGCATAATTATATCATTGTTTTTACATGTTTTAGATGATTTATGAGACTTTCATATAAAGTCCCTATTTTTGTTATTTAATTTTCGGGAGACAAAAACCTCCTTTTTCTTGTTTTTAATGTTTCAGGAGCTACAGGGACCCAAATGGAAAAAGGAAAATTGCACAGCTGGTTTTTCATCGGGAGAACAGCAGTGGGAAGAAGATCGAAGGGAGGAGAGCCACGAGGCCCAAAAGAGGGGGGCCCACGCGGCCAGATTCTTTGGCCGCGTGGGGCCCACCATCTGGAGCCTCGGGCACTTCCTCGCTGGGGCTTTTTAACGAGGCCTCCGTCTCGCCCGAAAAGTAACGCCCTAATTTTTACGAGACTATCCGAGGTCGCGGCGGCGGCGAAACTCCTGATTCCCTCCGAGGGGGATCAGATCCTGCTGCTCCGGAGCTCCGGAGAAGGGGGAAATCATCGTCATCGTCATCACCTCTCCTCCTTGGCGTGGGAGGAGGCCTCTACATCATCACCATCACCAAGACCAGCACCATCTCCATCATCATCTCCGTGATCCACTCCGTCCCCTCGTAGTTTGAGAGTTGCTATACCCTAGATACTTGTCTTGTGCTACTATTCATGTTTGTGATTGAGTACTTGTCATTATTTGGTGGTGAAGTTATATTTTCAGATTGTGTTGTACCACTTATGCCACTGAATATCACCATGTTTGCACGTTGTGAGTAGTTCCCGTATGTTCCTGAGGGCATAGGATGAATTGGCAATGATTTATATATGACATGTGTTGGTATTTTGTCTAGTGTTTATCTTTTTGTGTGATTCTATGATGGTGTTGTGCGAACGTCGACTGCACAACACTTCACCTATATGGGCTCATAGGAGAACACCGTAGTGTAATGGCGTGAGGGAGACTTGGGAGGACACGAAAGCCTGAGACCGAATCATTAAGTTACTTTACGGGGTATTAGTATCGGGGACCTAGAGCGTAATGCTATGGTGGGATTTTATATCTTAATAATTCTTGTGCTGTCATTTAATTGGCCACATGATCCATCATAAGGGGTTTAGTCTATTTATTTAGCTGTACCTAATAATAGCTCCGTCCGAAGAAGATTAAAACTAGACAAGATATTCAACGTGTTGTTTAATAAATCTATATGCCTAGCAATATCCATGCCGCCCTCGGGAACGTTTTCCACATATAAGTTACACATCACTTGAGCTTGTCCTCTTACACATAGAGGATTGGGCTTTCTCTCTCTTTGAGAGCTTTTACTTGTTACCATTTACCTGCTGCATTGTTACTGTCTTGCAATTATACAATCGAAAATACCAAAAACACTTGCATCTTTTATTGTCTATTTATCATTTCTAATAACCAATACCTTCAGCTCCTCGTGGGTTCGACAACCTTTTCTATTCGAAAGGTACTACAATTGATCTCCTGCACTTGGGAGTCATCAAGATACTTTTCTGGCGCCGTTGCCGGGGAGCGTAGCGCTATTGGTAAGAAGTTTGGTAAGGAAACTTGAAAGGTGAATTTTATTTACTGTTTTATCTCATTGCTACTATGGCATTTATGAATCGTGCCTCGCTGCATCTTGCTCTATATGAAAGTGCTTATGCTCCTAAAACTGTTGAAACTACTGTGCCTGAGATACCTAAAGTGGGATATAAAATTCCCGTTGGTCATGTTAAAAGAGTTATGAAAAATCCATTTACAGGAGATGGAACTAAATCTGCACGTGAACACATGGAAACAATTGAGGCTATATGTGGTTTATTTAGACTTCCTGGTATTTCTGAAGATCAGGTAAAAAGGAAGCTGTTATATCTGTCTTTATCTGGTAATGCTCGTATTTGGTTCAGGTCTTTAGATGAAGAAGTCACTATGGACTGGAGTATTTTGAGGAAGGTTTTCTTTCTTAAGTATTTTACTCCTAGAGAAGCTTATGAGAACCGCTGCTATATATTTAATTTCTGGCCACATCTGGGAGAAAGTATTACTCAAGCTTGGGGGAGGTTAAAGGAACTCCTCCGCAAGAATCCTTGTCATGATCTTACAAGGAAAATTATTCTGATAAACTTTTATGTGAGGCTACCAAGGCAACAAAAGGAATTTCTGGATAATTCATCTAGTGGAAGCTTTACAAATAATACTGAAGAAGAAGCATGGAATTTATTGGAGACTATTTCTGAGAATACTGGTCATTGGGATCTTGATAAAGGTAATGAGCCCTATCTGGACTATGAGTATTCATGTGTAGAGAATTTCTCTACTTCTACCTTGTTTAAAAATCTGAGTGATACTTTTAATCTTGATCCTTATGTTATAATTGAGGTAGCTAAATCTTTTGCTAATCATATTGGTATTCCTAAAACTGGGTTTGAAGTTTATGTTGAACCTGTTAAACAATCTATTGTTGTACCCAAAGTTATTAAACAGGTAGAACCAGTGTCATCCTTGACAATTGAGGAGTATGTTGAGGCACCACCATATCCAAACCAAGTCAAGGAAAATTTACTTATTGCTGTTTCTAACAAGAGTAAAAGAAGAGATCTCAGCCTTATGAACAGATGGAAGTCAACAGTCAAATCTCTATTATCAAACAATTAAATGAAGAAGATCCTGTTGATGTTTATCTATGTGAAGATGCTACTAAAGTTGTTAAAGGCAATTCGGCCAAGGTTGGTAAGCCTGTTATATCATGCACTATTGGGACTTCTAGTTATCATGGCTTATGTGATATTGGAGCAAGCATTAGTGTCATTCCATATTCTCTGTATCTTGAAATCAAGCCTGATATTGATCCTATCATTATGGAAGAGACAGGTATGACAATTCAACTTGCTAATAAAGATTATATTAGTCCATTTGGAATTGTTAGAGATGTTGAAGTATTGGTTGGCAAAATAAAATATCCTGCTGATTTTATTGTGCTTGGTTGTCCTCAAGATTCTTTTTGTCCTATCATTTTTGGTAGACCTTTCTTAAACACTGTTGGTGCTGAAATTAATTTGCTAAAGAGAAAGTGTTTATTAAATGTGCTGGTGAAAAACTTGATTCAATTTTTCCAAATTTGCTGATAAACATGTTGTGAAAGAGCCAATTTCTGAAGATATAATTGAAACTCTTGCTCATGTAGCTGTAGCTTCAACAGATGTTGTAGAACGTTATATGCTTAATCAAGATGAACCATTTAATGATGAGGAAAAGATGCTTTAGAACAAATATTATGGCAACAACCACCACAATTACAATTGCATATCCCACCTGATAATTTAGGAGTGCTACCACCACCTAAAGGGGATCCTAGCTTTGAATTAAAACCTTTGCCTACAAATCTGAAATATGCATATTTGGATGAGAAGAGCATATATCCTGTCATTATTAGTGCTAACCTTTCAGCTGAAGAAGAAGAGAAATTACTTGATGTGCTTAAAGCTCACCGACCAGCCATTGGATACTCTCTTGATGATCTTAAAGGTATAAGCCCAGCTCTATGTATGCATAAAATTAATTTGGAAGAGGATGCAAAACCTGTTGTTGATTATCAACGCCGTCTCCATCCAAAAATGAAGGAAGTGGTAAGGAAAGAGGTAATAAGACTTATTGAAGCTGGTATCATTTATCCCATAGCTGATAGTAAGTGGGTTAGTCCTGTTCATTGTGTTCCTAAAAAGGGTGGAATGACTGTTGTTCCAAATGATGAGGATGAACTTGTGGCTCAACGTACTGTTGTTGGTTATAGAATGTGTATTGATTTCAGGAAGTTAAATAAAGCAACTCGTAAAGATCATTACCCATTGCCATTTATTGATCAAATGTTAGAAAGGTTATCTAAACACTCTCACTTTTGCTATTTAGATGGTTATTCAGGTTTCTCCAAATTCCTGTTCATAAAGATGATCAAGAGAAAACCACTTTTACATGTCCATTTGGTACATTTGCTTATAGGAGAATGCCATTCGGTTTGTGCAATGCTCCTGCTACTTTTCAAAGATGCATGAATGCTATATTTGCTGATTATATTGAAAAGATAATGGAAGTCTTTATGGATGATTTTTCTGTGTATGGTACTTCCTTCGATAATTGCTTGTTCAACCTTAACAAAGTTTTGCAGCGTTGTGAAGACCAACACTTAGTTTTAAACTGGGAGAAGTGTCACTTCATGGTTACTGAAGGTATTGTTCTTGGGCATAAGATTTCTGGAAAGGAATAGAAGTTGACCCAGCAAAGATAGAAGCTATTGAAAAGCTCCATTCCCAAGGGATCTCAAAGGTATAAGAAGTTTTCTTGGGCATGCAGGTTTTTACCGTAGGTTTATTAAAGATTTCTCCAAAATATCAAAACCCTAACCAATCTTTTGCAAAAGGATGTTCCTTTCTCTTTTAATGATGATTGCATTGAGTCCTTTAATATTTTGAAGAATGCTTTAATAAGTGCTCCTATTATTCAACCTCCTGATTGGAATTGCCTTTTGAAATTATGTGTGATGCTAGTGATTATGCAGTTGGGGCTGTTTTGGGCCAACGTGTTGATAAGAAACTGAATGTTATTTATTATGCTAGTAGAACACTTGATGCTGCTCAAAGGAATTATGCCACAACTGAAAAAGAATTTTTAGCAGTGCTATTTGCTTGTGACAAGTTTAGACCTTATATTACTGATTCGAAAGTCACATTGCATACTGATCATTCTGCCATTAAATACTTAATGCATAAGAAAGATGCTAAGCCTAGATTAATAAGATGGGTACTTCTATTGCAAGAATTTGATTTACACATTGTTGATAGGAAAGGGGAAGATAATCAAGTAGCTGATCATCTTTCTAGAATGGAAAATATACCTGATGATCCTATTCCTATTAATGATAGCTTTGTTAATGAACAACTTGCAATTAATGTTTCTAGTGCTAAAGTTGCATCTCCATGGTTTGCCAATTATGCAAATTTTATTGTTGGTAAAGTTTTACCTCCACACTTCACTACTCAACAAAGAAAGAAATTCTTTTATGATCTTAGACATTATTTTTGGGATGATCCTTTCCTTTATAAGAAAAGTGTGGATGGTATTATTAGACGTTGTGTACCTGAGTATGAACAACAGGCTATTATAAGAGATTGTCATGACAGTCCCTATGGAGGGCATCATGCAGGAGATCGTACAGGTGCAAAGGTATTACAGTCTGGTTTTTATTGGCCTACTTTATTTAAGGATTGTGCTGAATATGTTAAATCTTGTGATAAATGTCAAAGAGTAGGAAATATTGGTAGGAGAAATGAAATGCCTATGAACTATTCCTTACCACTTGAACCATTTGATGTGTGGGGTTTTGACTTTATGGGACCTTTCCCGAATCAAAGACAAAGCATACTCATATTTTGGTTGCAGTGGATTATGTTACAAAGTGGGTGGAAGCAATTCCAACCAAAAGTGCAGATCATGCCACGCAATGAAGATGCTTCAGGACATCATTTTCCCCAGGTTTGGTGTTCCTAGGTTTTTAATTACTGATGGTGGTTCTCATTTCTTACATGGTATTCTTAGGAAAACTTTGGCAAAATATGATGTTAACCATAGAATTGCATCACCTTATCATCCCCAAACTAGTGGACAAGTTGAATTAAGTAATAGGGAAATTAAACTCATTTTGGAAAAGACAGTGAATAAGTCTAGGTCTGATTGGCCACTTAAAATTAACGATGCATTATGGGCTTATAGAACTGCTTTTAAAAATCCTATGGGAATGTCTCCTTATAAAATGGTTTATGGAAAAGCTTGTCATTTACCTGTTGAATTAGAACATAAAGCTAGATGGGCTATTAAACAATTGAACTTTGATTTACCTGTTGAACGCAGCCTTGATGCTCATCACTTCATGAGCCTGGAGCTGGAGAAGAAGGTTGAAGAGTACAAGGAGAGGCTGGAGGACTTGGAGAAGAGGTATCTACATGTCACATCTGAGTTGGACAAGCATCAAGCTCTACTGTGGGATGTGGAAAATCAAAACTGTGAGTATGAAGAGCGCTTCAAGAAGATTACAGCAGCTGCTACCCTCAGGTATAATGATCCACCTAACTCATTCTACAATGGGAGGCCTTTCCCATGGAAGAGGGCTGAATGGGAGGAAGAATATGAGAAAGAAGAGGCTGCAGCAGAGAAAGCACTGGCAGAACGTCAAGCTTGGGGGAGTTCCACCTAGTCTTTATCTTTACTAGTTTATCATATCTATCTAGTCATGGTGTGTTTTGCTTTTATCATTTAGTTATCAATCTCTTTTAGGCTTGTGTGAGCTCATGGAGCATTATCATGTATCCCTATCTTATGGTTTATCAATGAATATTAAAGTATGGTGTCATCCTTGATTCTCTTGTTTGGGGATTTATGGGTAACACTCATGCAAATGAGCGTGGTTTATTTTAGAGGTTTCAGTCACATCTTGCCTTGAATTTAATTAACTTGAGTATGTTGGACAATTGTAGAATCTAGCTCAATATAAATAAGAAAAGAGTGAGTCATTATGACTTGAGAATTAATAAGTTTAAGGTTGAGATATAGTCTTGTAGCATAAAAAGTTGGGAATAGTTAATGAAAAGGATATAAAAACACTCTTGTTAGAATCTAGTATCTTTTGAGCAAATGAATGATCATTGATGTGTCAATACTTATGCTCTTGTAAAGTGTATGAAAGGAAGGCACCCGAGGATTCGGTTAACCATGGAAAGTGTGAGATAAAGGTTGTTTGAGCATAAGAACTTGATTGAAACATCCATGACTAAAGTTTGCACTAGTTACTAGTGAAGCAAGGGTGCAAATAATTTTATATCTGTCTTTTCATTTGTATTCTTTAACTTATTATCCAATGAGAGTTTATCTTGTCTTTAAACTTCAGTAAAGTATTAAAACATTATGATGCTAGCCATAAGAGCAAAAGCATGTTAAAAAAATAGTGTGATTCAATTGTCCAACATACAATGGTTATTTGCTTTCAAAGTGTAAGGGATGATTGCTAGAGCTTCTACTTATGGTGCCCTTATGTGTATGAGTTTTAATTCATTAATCTTACATTGCAATTGAATATGATGATGATACAATGCTCATATTTATTTATCAACCATAAGTCCATTGATGCATGTAATGATCTATGTCCTTACTTACTTGTGGACAAGTAAGGGTTTAAGCTTGGGGGAGTTGATACGTGCATTTTATATCATCATTTATACCACTTATACCACCATATTAGGATGTTATTTGCATAATTATATCATTGTTTTTACATGTTTTAGATTATTTATGGGACTTTCATACAAAGTCCCTATTTTTGGTATTTAATTTCCGGGAGGCAGAAAACCTCCTTTTTCTTGTTTTTAATGTTTCAGGAGCTACAGGGACCCAAATGGAAAAAGGAAAATTGCACAGCTGATTTTTCGTCGGGAGAACATCAGTGGGAAGAAGATCGAAGGGAGGAGAGCCACGAGGCCCAAAAGAGGGGGGCCCACGCGGCCAGATACTTTGGCCGCGTGGGGCCCACCATCTGGAGCCTCGGGCACTTCCTCGCCTGGGGCTTTTTAACGAGGTCTCCGTCTCGCCCAAAAGTAACGCCCTAATTTTTACGAGACTATCCGAGGTCGCGGCGGCGGCGAAACTCCTGATTCCCTCGAGGGGGATCATATCCTGCTGCTCCGGAGCTCCGGAGAAGGGGGAAATCATCGTCACCGTCATCACCTCTCCTCCTTGGCGTGGGAGGAGGCCTCTACATCATCACCATCACCAAGACCAGCACCATCTCCATCATCATCTCCGTGATCCACTCCGTCCCCCTCGTAGTTTGAGAGTTGCTATACCCTAGATACTTGTCTTGTGCTACTATTCATGTTTGTGATTGAGTACTTGTCATTATTTGGTGATGAAGTTATATTTTCAGATTGTGTTGTACCACTTATGCCACTGAATATCACCATGTTTGCACGTTGTGAGTAGTTCCCGTATGTTCCTGACGGCATAGGATGAATTGGCAATGATTTATATATGACATGTGCTGGTATTTTGTCTAGTGTTTATCTTTTTGTGTGATTCTATGATGGTGTTGTGCGAACGTCGACTGCACAACACTTCACCTATATGGGCTCATAGGAGAACACCGTAGTGTAATGGCGTGAGGGAGACTTGGGAGGACACGAAAGGCTGAGACCGAATCATTAAGTTACTTTACGGGGTATTAGTATCGGGTACCTAGAGCGTAATGCTATGGTGGGATTTTATATCTTAATAATTCTTGTGCTGTCATTTAATTGGCCACATGATCCATCATAAGGGGTTTAGTCTATTTATTTAGCTGTACCTAATAATAGCTCCGTCCGAAGAAGATTAAACTAGACAAGATATTCAACGTGTTGTTTAATAAATCTATATGCCTAGCAATATCCATGCCGCCCTCGGGAACGTTTTCCACATATAAGTTACACATCACTTGAGCTTGTCCTCTTACACATAGAGAATTGGGCTTTCTCTCTTTTTGAGAGCTTTTACTTGTTACCATTTACCTGCTGCATTGTTACTGTCTTGCAATTATACAATCGAAAATACCAAAAACAGTTGCATCTTTTATTGTCTATTTATCATTCCTAATAACCAATACCTTCAGCTCCTCGTGGGTTCGACAACCGTTTCTATTCGAAAGGTACTACAATTGATCTCCTGCCCTTGGGAGTCATCACCAGGGCATGAACGCCCCGCCGCCTGGTTGTATCGCCTTAGGCTTGCGCAGGCTGCCGCCGTTTGTGATGTTGATGTAGATTGGATCGTCGATTTTGCGTACGGGACGCCGCCGCCTTTGTTGACGAAGATTTTGTCGACTGTTTTGTTGACGATGAATTTGATCGCGTCGCCTGCGATGTGACGTAGATTGGATCTGCTACGTAGCCGCCGCTTTTGCTGATGAAGATTTTGTCGATGAATATGATGGAGCCTCCGAAACCGCGATCCAGCACGCGTTCTTCCCACAGACGGCGCCAATTGACGTGGTACGCCCACGGCAATCCCAGGGTCGAGTACCCCAGGTAGATTTTGAGGGAGAAGATGTGCGTGCTGGTAGTATCGGACGGCTAACAGGCAAGGATTTACCCAGTTTCGGCCCCTCATTGTGAGGTAAAGATCTACTCCTGCCTGTCTGATTATGATGATATATGAGGTTACATGGTGGCCGTAATGGCGATTGTGGTGAGACGTGGTGTCTCTATGTCTATGCGAGTTGTGGATCTAGTCTTCCCTCCCCTATGCGGGTGCCCCTACCTGGCTTTATCAAGGGAGCCAGGTAGGGTTTACAAGAGTCCTCGTAGACTACGTCTCTAAGTTCTTGACTTGTGCTTGAAATAATTGCTGCGCCGCCAGGTGGGCCTTCGTCTGGGCTGCACCAGGTATACCAATAATAGGGGACCCGAAGGGTATAACCTCGTCAGATGTAGTTGGCGACTTTCTTGGCGAAGGCTTGTCGCCACAGAAGATCCTTGCGGCGGCGATCCGCAAAGCCGGCTGGAAGACGACCCGTGGTGGAAGCGGCGAGTGGTTCCGGAGACCTGCTCTCCCAAACGCCGGTGCACGCCGGCGCTCGGAATGGAGTAGACTACAGTGGCGGCGCAAGGCACGAGATTGGCAAAACCTAGATTGGTTTGGTGGTGTGACGGTGCACGGTAGTGCAAGGCAATATATAGTGCGGTTCGGGAAACCCTAACGGGTACAACGTGGGCCGGCCACGTCGCACACGTTCGAGTCGGTGCAGCAGCCCACGATCTGGGAGCGACCCGAACTGGCTAAGCTGTACGCGTGCGCTTACGACTCGATTTTTCTGAACAGCAAAAATAGGCATCGGCTCGTTCCCGCAACCTGCGGCGTGTCGTGACGAGATGGACGGACGGCGGCGGAGGAGGAGGAGGAGTGCGCACGAGAGAGCCTTCTATTCTCAACTAGCACACCAAGTGGTACGACACTCCACGATATAAGGTGGTGCAACTCTCCTTCAACTAGCAATGTGGGACTAAACTTTAGCACCACATTGCACCTCCAAAATTCTGCCATGCACATGGGCCAATTTGAGATTTTGAGATTTGCTTATTTGGACTGTCCCATATTGGGCCCAAACTCTAACAGGTTTAAACTCTTTAGCATGGTGGGAGCGATTGTCGTTATTTGGTCGCTCTGGCTATGTAGAAATGACAATATTTTTAACGATAAAAATGTTTCTGTTTTGTAGGTTATCTATCGGTGCACAACAACGTTACGAGCATGGTCGGCACTGCAATGTGTGGAGCACCGGGACTTGTTTTTGGAAGTGGCGTTGCATTTGAAGGCCGTGGCGAGAAAGTTATTCTCCCAGCATGGATGACCACATAGTCTCCGGATAGACCTACCACCATCATACGCGTCTTTACAATTTCTCACCATGATATGTAATTCGCCTTTTCTAATTTCTGTCTGGTTACTGATGAACTTTGGCTGTGTGCATCCTATTTATACAGAGGCTAGGTTAAATCTTTTAAGTAATAAAATTCCTTTATCTAAAAATAAATAAACAGCCACGCTTAATTGACTGAATATGCAGCCACAAATGGCTGCAGTTGATTAAACTCCAATCATCAACTCGATTTGACTCATTCCCAGGCACCACGCTGCGCGGTTCAGCTCCATTCCGGCCGGCCGGACGAGCACATCCGCGCCCCAGCAAACCAGCTTACGGTAGAACACTAGAAAGCGCCGTGTGGCAACCAGGCACACCTCGCTACGCCGAGCTGCACGCGACCGTGACCGCCTCGTGGCCAACGCCATGGGGTTGTACCCGAGGACGATAGGCTCCAGGAGGCAGCGGCGGCTCGAGCACATCAGAGCATGGTTAATACTTCCTCTGTCCTAGTTTATAAGACATAATTTGTAAATCTCTTTGTCCAAGATGATACCTAATTGGGACTAAAAACTTACATGCATTGGTGGGAGAGGCAACTAGCCAATTATAAAGAGAAAATTAAATGTAATTGTGCCTAGGAGGTGGAGTGTTTTGGGACAAACTGTTTTTGAATTGTGCCTAATACACCAGGACGGAGGAGTAGTAGAATCCGCTGCTCGCTATATGCAATTGCCATGTCATTTATAGCTAGCTTATATCAATCATGTATAATAATTGGCTATATGCATGTGCTACTTTATCAAAACATGACCCACCTTACATTCTCACATAGTGACTAGGAGCACGTACTGCAGCTGTTTACATGAGAGTCCGCTTCCCTTCTCTCCTCTTCTCTCTCCTACATGTAAGTGCAAATATATTATTTAAATGCTTATAGCCTGTTGACTGTATCTTATTATACTTGCTCTTAGGCGGCGGCGCTCTAAGAAGAATTTGACTAATTTAGGGTTTGGAGCCCCGTTTGGACTTTTTATACGAGCTGAAGGGTTAGCAGGCTGGGCCTGAGGCCGGATCGGTCCCAAAATTTCAAATGTGGCCGAATTATTCCGGTCAATAAAAAAAAACTACCGGGCCTTAGCGAAATGGCCGAATTTCGCCGGAATTTCGTTTTTAACAGGCCGAAATCCAAAACCCTACTTGCAGATCGGCAAGACTGCCAGCTGCTGAAAGAGGCGTGTCTGGAATTTCTATCGCTGCCTGGTGTAGTGGGTGCTGTCGTGGCGACCGACGGGTTCAAGCACATCATGGAACGTTGCGCGCCGCTACCTCTCGAGGACATCCTTGAGGCAAAGTAATCCTGCAGGCCAGGTACAATGATGCAGATGTATAAACTTTTGCAAGCACAACCAAATTTTGTTTCATTTGGGCCTACGCCGGTTTATGGAAGATGTAACCCTTTTTGAGTGATTAATATAGGTTACGTATTGGTTAAAAAAAACATACTCCGTATGAAAATACAAGGCACACTATTTTTATGTCGGTATTGGATGCACGATGTGGACAATTAATATATACTCCACTAAATTATATGAATTGAGAAGGTATCTTTGGATTCGTCTTGCAAGGTTAATTCATTTCATATATTTTCTGACTAAATTGTTTGATATTTCGATTTGTTTGGTTTCCGTGTTTCTAGACAAGACGTTAAGCAAAACTGGTTTCTCCTTGAGTATGAGGAAAACTCTGTTTGAGTACTCTAACAAATTCATGAATTAGCAAAAATATTTTTTCCATGCACCCCTAACTTCACGTTTTGATAAAATCAACTCATATTTGTTATTTACAAGAAAAATCATTCCCCCCTTATTCAATAAGGGAACTTCTCCTCGATCTCAAAAGGAGTCCAACGGTGATATAGGGAGGGCCTTGCTGGTCTTCGCACGGAGGGACTAGATGTTTTTTTAGAAATCACGGAGGGACTAGATGTTGAGGGCGTTGAGGCGGGTGACCATGGGGTTGAACTGAAACGGCATGTCGAGGCGCTCTGCCTCTTTGTTGAGCCATCTAGTGCAACGGTTCTTGTGCTCGGGGATTGCGGTGAGGCCCAAGTGGGGCATGATAGAATCCTACGAGTGGGAGCGGTTGACTTATTTATTATCACTAGTGGCCGTGCACGTGCAACGCACGTCTTATAATTTATTATAATATAAACTCGTCTTTGAATATATATTTGTTTCATTGAGTTATTTTACCAAGCCAGATAAATTTGGTTCATGATACAAAATTGAAATCATACCAAATATCTCTCTTGAAGTACTATATTGTCTCATTCCAGTTAGAAATGATTAGTTAGTAAGAGTGTCTTTGTTGTTTTTGGGATTGTTGATATAATTGATCGCTTGTGAAACATATGTGAAGTGAACAGAATCTAAAGAATAAAAAAGGACATATAGCTACAGATGTATCCTACAAATTAACAAACTATCAAACCAAAATACATTGTATTCTACGCTACATAAACAGACAAATTTGTAAATCAAATTAAGTGCGTAAACAGCGCACCTCCAAATTTTGCGAGAATTTGTCCATTTTACATGGCCCAAAATACAAATAATTTTGGATTGTAAATTTGCACGATTGTTTGATATAGTACTAGTGAACATGCACGTGCAACGCACGTCTTATAATTTATTACACTATAAAGACGTCTTTGAATATTTTTTTGAGCCATTTAAATATATTTCTTGATAAAGAATTGAAATCAGGCCAAAGATCCGTTGAGAATTATTTCACTTTCTCATTCCATTAGCAATGGTGATATAAAAATAGGTTTTTTGTTCTTTTTCAGGGTTGTTCATATGATATACTCCCTCCATCTCAGAATATAAGGCGCCCTTTAATTTCACTGGTCAACACCGTGTAATATTGACCATGATTTATAATATGTATCCAAATTTTTTATAAAGATATATGAAATTAAACAATTTTGCTAGACGAATCCAACGGTACCATAGATACATTCTCATTCAATATATGTTTTATATATTGGTTGTCAAAGTTGAGCGTCAAAGACCACATTAAAAATAGCGCGCCTTGTATTTTATCACGGAAGGAGTATCTCTTTTTACAAATAATATTTGAATGAATATATTCACCTTCAATTTTTTTCTTCATCCTCATGGACCTACTAACTTCTTCAAAGTGCACGACGTTAGCTGATTTCTTTAAAAACCACTTGAGTTATCCTCTCAATATCTACTTGACGCGCTTTTCCACCTTCGGTCAACATAGCAGCGGCAACACATCCAATAAGTTTTTTTCTGTGCATATTCAATTTTGTTCTTGTGCGGACACAATTCCCC
This sequence comes from Poa pratensis, assembly GCA_947311845.1. Classification (NCBI taxonomy): domain Eukaryota; kingdom Viridiplantae; phylum Streptophyta; class Magnoliopsida; order Poales; family Poaceae; genus Poa; species Poa pratensis. The sequence goes on from CAMZMU010000063.1 coordinate 45,969,749, forward strand.
TCTCACTCATTGTTCCCTTTCTTCTCCACCATAGCGAGTATCTCTGTGTACTCACTCTCTGCGTTCTCCCATTACTCATTCTTCCCAAGATCCCCACTGCTGCGATCTCCGGCGTCGTGCGCCCCACATTGGTGGAGGTATACATTGTAGTATTCATCCCATTGTTAATGAACCATTTCTTCTTATTTCATGCAAGGTTATGTGGTGGACAATTATTGAACCATTTCTTCTTATTTCATGTATTGGGACTGTACCTTGCATGGAAACCCTATATTGTTGGAAGGAATTTTATTGTGCTTGCATGGGCTGATGTCAATTATTAGGGCTATGTTTATTTTTGGGTATGTTAGTCTATTTGCTTACTTGTTTTGTCCTTTAGATGTTCTCTGGTATTGGCCGAGCCAAACATGGGTGTAGCTTGGCCAGCAGGTTAATTCGGAGTTCATGTATTATACTGATCCATCTCAGAAAAAATATGGCCAAAGATGAAAGCTATGACTGGATAATTTATTCGACTGCAATCAGCGGCATGAGTCTGGCAAATTTAACTTATATGGTATGTATTAGTTTATATGTGGCCCTTGTGGAAAGGGATAACTTTGCAAATACTAATACATGCGTTTTACATGGGAACTCGACTTGATAGAGCATTTTTCCATATTACTTGCAACAAGATCATGTAAATATGTTTTGTTTATTCTGTCTTAAGTCTTACTGCTGACATGTACATAATATTGAAAATGATTTTTAAAAAATATACATCAAAGTTTGAATGTGGTATCACAATTTTGTGTACATAAACTGCAATTAAATTATAAAAACACAATGCTATTAGCAACGTAGAATCTCAATTTTGTCCGAACAAAATTTCACATACGGGTTTATTGTAGTCAATATACTTTTAAATTACTACAGTGGCAAAACCAATATATATAGATGGATATGAGCACTTACTGAAATATTAAAATCTGATCTGTGAGAAACAAAATTGATATCGGAGTCATCTTTGACATTGCAAAATATAAATCCATGGTTCTCCCTTATCCAAATTACCATGATTCGTATCACATGTGTAAACTGTAACCTCGGGTCGAAAGGATCAGATCAAAGGCTTACCTAGATTGTGAATTGCATGAGCAGCCAACATTTGTTTCGTGGAGCTAGCTAGCAGCACCCACGCACGCAAATGCACAGCACCAGCTCGCATGCGTGCACGAGCGCCAGCACTCTGCCTCGATCCAGCGACCAGCGGACAAGGCAGTCACGTATGTACCCGGGTGCAGCGCACCGGCGGAAGTCAGCATGCGGTTGTCAACCTCGAGTGCGGGCAGTACACAGGCATGTGCGTGCTAGCTTGGACGCATCCGGCCGTGTGTGCGTCGGCTTCAGTGCATAAGTTTGCGGCCAGCGCGGAGAACCTTCACGGTTGAGTTGCGGGAGTTCAGCGCCCATGGTCCCGTGTCGACGGTTCCACTCCCCACCCCGCCCATGAGTTCGTCGGGTGGCCAGCGGGTGCTGGGGTTTGGCGACCGGTGCGTCTATAGAGATCTGCGGATTGGCGGCGAGCAAGGCGGCCGGCCGGCCGGCGCAGCGTGGGCGGGCCGGGGGGGATCTGCGAGCATAGGCGCATGGGGGCGGATCTGCTACCTGGCCCTCATGCAAAGGGTTGCGCCGGACGAAGCTGCCTTCGTCTGTCCGTCACCACGCGGGGCAAAGGCAGAGCAAGTGGCCGGCGGGGGCAAAGGGCAGAGCAAGCGGCCGGCGTTGATTGTAAGTATGGCGCGCGCGAGGATGGCGCAGCCCTGCATGTTGCTCTCGAGGCGTAGGGAGAAGCAGAGGCGCGGGACTGGACGGACGTGTTGGCCGCCTCGCGCGACGGGGTGGGACAACGGACGTTCCGTCTGGGAGAGGATAAATACGAACAGGTACGGTGGCAATTTGGTCGTATTATGTGATTTGGTGGGAGGGTAAAACGGTATAAACTGGACATTGTTGAGTTGTCAAACATTGAATCAATCTGGAGCGTCGATCAGATATTTGAACGACACAGATTTAAAGTATCACAACATGTTTGCTCTTTTAATAGTACTAGTTGACATGTACGTGCAACGCACGTTTTCATAATTAAAAGGGGGCAATCTAGAAGTAGAAAATATTGGACATCCAATGTACGACGACTAATACATACACAAAAAATAGTCCGGTTTTAATAAATATTGATGTACAAAAATAATTCTAAACCAAAAATTAGTCACTTATTTGCACAATGTTTTCATTTACAAGCGCCAAAAACTCGCTTAGGTTATCCCTTATTTATTTATTCTATCCCGGTTTTGACACAACACTCCCGGAAAAAAAACACAAACCACATGTTGCTCGGAATGAAATCGGCGGAAAAAAAAACATCGCCGACGCTCCTTTGATGAATCTCCCGGATGCCATATTGCTATGTATTCACAATATTTTAACTTCTACTGTCCTGTACACGATTAAGTTCCCAAATAGATAAACCGTAGCTCAATGCATCCAGCATCCTCGAGTTCAACTGTTGTGCGCCAGAACGGCTGAAGAAAAATTCCATACAAATTCCTCCATATACACCGCATAATGCCCGTGCGTTGCTACGAGACAAATTAAATCGCTAAGATTAGTTGGGACATAAGTTATAATTTACACTTGTAATTTGATCAAAATCTCATAAGACAAGAAGTTCAACATTGTATAATGTGACCTGTGTACATTCAACAAAGTTACCAACTTACATGTCTGAACTAACGTAGATTATTATTTTGTGCTTAATTAGTTTTCGCTCCTTGACTAAAATTGAAAAGAATTGCAGTTATAGACTATAGTAAAGAGGAAAGTAAAATACGGAGCTTCTCTACATAGGCACTGGAAGGTACATGAATTAAGGGAACTGTGAGAAGAAAGAATAACCACTTGAATCTCTTTATAAGACCATTTCAACAGTAACTCCTCTAAAGGAGTATACCAACTAAAACTGTATAATTCTGAGTTCTTAGGTACTGTCTCCCCGCAATCCTGAATCTGCGCCTAGCAAAGAACAGAGGAACCACGAAAGCAGGAGGACATTAGACGGCACAAAATAAGCAGAGGCAACACACACTACAGCATATGGGTGAGTTGGATCTGAGTTGGATCTGATTTCCAGTGCCTATGTATCCTTTTCGAAAACTAATTATAGAAACATCAGATCCAACTCAGCCATTCTGGATCAGCGTAGAGCTGTTGCTGTTTGCCTGCTCATGGGACGGGAGGCAACGTGTGTAGATCCTTGTGTCAGTGGAACAGCGTCGGATGGATCCCTGCCGTTTGTCCTCTAAAGCTCGAAAAGGAAATTAGAAAGAAGACGAGCAGAGCCAGATCAGGTCGTGGAGAGGAACTCTGAAGGCGGACGGGAGAGTGGGCGAGGCGGCTGACCAGGGCGAGGTCGCCGTTGACCAGGAGAATGCCGCGCGACTGGGACGGGGGTGGCGTCGGGAGGAGAGCGACGGTGCCCCATGCGGGCGGGGATTGGGGATATGGCAGTCGCAGTCGCGTTGGGGAAGATGATAATAGAGCAGCCTGGCCACATTTTTAAAGTCGCTGATGCGGTCGTGTTCCAAGGCGGCGGAGGCGATTGGCATGCGAGGATGGGAGGTCGTGAGAGAGAAGAGCAGCCGCGGATTTCTTTTTCCCCTCTACGGATCAAATAACGGTTGGACCAGTACGGTGGCAATTTGGTTGTATTATGTGGTTTGGTGGGAGGGCAAAACGGTCCAAAACGGACAATCTAATTTGGTTGTATTATGTGGTTTGGTGGGAGGGTAAAACGGTCCAAAACGGACAATGTTGAGTTGTCAAACATTGGGACGATCTGGGCTGTTTGATCGGATATTGAACGGTACAGATTTAAAGTATCCCAACAAGTTCAAGTTTGCTCTTTTAATAGTAGTATAGACTAGTACTAGTATATATGCACGTGCAACGCACGATTTCCAATATTTTTCAATACATTAAAGTTGCCATGGAAAGCAGATTTGGACACACACTCACTCCCATCCTTACTCCCTCTCTCATCGAGATGACTGCCTCCTCCCATGCCCCTGGTGATGCCGACATTTCCCTTGAAGAGTCCGTGGTGACATGGATTTACCACTCCCATCGCCGTTGTCTTTGGCCATGTGGGTAAAAGGTCGCTCGTGGGAACCCCTCGACGGCTCCTCATTGTCCGCCGGCGAGTCCCGAGTGAGCTGCGCTCAAAGCACCACCTCCCAGGAGAGTTAATCGCAAATAACTATCATGTATGGCATAAACCTATTTTGAGGGGTGCAAAAGAAATTTATCATAAGCCTTTTTTTCAAACGGGGGCAAAAGTTTTGCCCCAATCAATTAATTAAGATAGGAGTTTCTACAACACATACCGAGCCGAGACCAATAAAAGGCTCACTCGGTTGCCCCAAAAAATTTACAATCGGGATTACTCTCCCGGAATTATTTCACCTAAACGCTTGGCACCCGCAGTGACCCAAAGACGAGCCTCGATTTTGATTTTGTCAAGAATAACCCGTGCATGCTTGTTTCTCTCATTCCAAATCTCCCAAGAGGTTAACAATCTGATGGTCGCCATGGCTTTGTTGTTCGGGGTAGCTCCATCCGTCATGTTGAGCCACCAAGTAGGAAGCGAGAGGGCCGGCCATTGGTTTGTACAACACATAAGCCTATTTTGAGGGGTGCAAAAGAAATGCATATGCATGCTTAGGAAAAAATATCACAATATGTGACTAATATCATCTATGGCATGTCACTGTACTTTTGTAAATACTATTATTACAAGTGACCAAGTGTATAAAATTGCCGGTCTTACAAAATGCCAATCTTCAGTATACTGAACTAAATTCCCCTACAAAGTCTTTGGTGAGTTTTTTCCATTTTAAGCTGATAAGCGAATTGACCAATGTATATATATTAAATGCATAACCTATACCATGTGAGTGAACTGCTGGTTTTCTGTTGGTTTAGCATCAAGCTGAGGACAACTCTCCTTCACATGGGTCTCAGAGATAAGTCTGTGAATAATAAAGCTTGAAGCTGTTGAAAATGAGTGGTTTGTAAAGTATTGTGGTAAACATGGCATCACCTTTATCAGATTTCTTGATGTCATAACTTATGAATCAGTTGCAAAATTTGTGACGGGGCTGCTTCTGAAGGACGGTGGTATAGCAATTCTATGTGTAAGAAATTAGAAGCATACCTTTGTACTCTTTGCAACCACTATGTGGAAGAAATCAGAAGCATACCCTTGTGATTCAGCTTGTTGTCATAAAAATTACTTGCATACCAAATAAGGCAACCACACCTAAATAAAAGAAATGTTAGTCTCTAGGTAAAATACGATTCTACCATGGTGAACCGAATGAAGCTATAATGAATCACTGTTATACTACACAGAGACAGTAACCGAACCTGTCCTGGGCACATTGTCTCGGACGACAGTACCCCAATCTCCAGTGCTAATTGCATCGGTGAACTCACAATTAGTATTGAGAATTTCCTAGCCCGGAGGCGGCGGCGGCAAGCGATGTTAAATCTTTAAATAGTACATGCATGCGAGAGCAGCGTTTTGGCTCCCGGGAGCATATGCTCCCGGTATTTTCGACAAAATTTAGCAAATTTAAAACTCATCAAAAAATTCCGAAAAAAATCATGCATGTACCTGACCATGTTGCGCACCACCATGATTTGTTTCGCGCCGAAATGACATCGTACGCGCCCTGTACAAAAATGACAAATTTCGTGTCAGAAAATTCAAATTTTGAATCTCAAATCTGACAGGAAATTTGTCATTTTTGTACAGGGCGCGTACGATGTCATTTCGGCGCGAAAAAAATCATGGTGGTGCGCAACATGGTCAGGTACATGCATGATTTGTTTCGGAAATTTTTGATGAGTTTTCAATTTGCTAAATTTTGTCGAAAATAACGGGAGCATATGAGCCCGAGCTCCAAAGCGAATTTCTGCATGGTTTTAAAGTATTCCACCTATTCAGATATATGATGCAGAATTGCCGATGTACCTGGTACTGGAATTCATCACCCGAAAGCCTCCTCAAATCATGGTTCTTTTATTTTGTTCATGCTAGTTCGATACCAACACCAAATTAAGGCCACAGGTTTTAATATCCATTCATCATGCAGTGCGAGAATAAGGGTCATCATCGCCGATGGAGACCGCCATTGGAGCAGTTTCAGTCCAAAATCCTAAAGCATTGGCCAGAATATTTTGACCACTTTACCGACAAAGATATAGATCAGAAATGATTTTCGTAAAAATCACTGCTCCTGCCGTATCAGTCACCGGTGCATAAAGAACTGAAATTGTAAGAAAGCATTTAGAAAGAGAGCTCTTGCTAGTGAGTAATCTACTTTTCTTTCATTGTATAAAAATTGGTATAAGGAATCCACTTGAAAAATATATAATTCAAGTTTGATTGGTACAGAAAGAACTGAAGGGAAAACGTGTGCTTGGTGATTCATTAATAACTTCTTACCAAGTTCACTTGAAGCAGGACAGATAACTTCAGTAATATGCAGCTAAAACTCCAGAGTGAGCTGATCTTCTATGTTTGCTTGAGAGTGATCTGATATCCAAGGAAATGTATAAGCTAGGAAGCTATTTTTAGATGGAACTAAAACTTATCATCCATAAAACATATTCTCGTGGTTACAGTATGGTCCCGTGATATTTATGCAAGAAGTGCGGCACCTGTATCTGAAGAAAACCAAATATTGTACAATGCAGAACCCCTGATTGATGAAAGGTTTGTGTTCAAAACTTCAAATGCGAACCAGAAGGAAGTACAACTCCCCGTGGTCGAACTGCATTGAAGTTGTGTCCGTCCGGCCGGAGCAAGGGACGTGCAGAACGGACGTTCAGGTCGTCCTCGATTCCCGGCGTGGAGGGCGGCTTGTGCAGGTCGGCGTCGATTCCAGGCGTGGAGGGCAACCCCGTGCTGGCGTGGAGGGTGGCGCGACCGTCCCGTGCAGGCCGTCGCGGGACTCGAGCGGGTCCCGTGTTGGACGGCGCAGGGGACGTTCAGGTTGGCCTCGTCTAGCCGGTGTGGAGGACGAAACTCGAGCGGGTCGTCGGCGGTGGGAGGCTAGGAGAGCTGAAGACCTAGGGCGGCGGCTGGGCGGCGATGCCGGCGTGCATCGCGGTGGTGGCGATAGTACTAGTATACGTGCACGTGCAACGCACGTCTCTACGAAGCATGTCTTCCGATTAAGCTGAATGGATCGACGTTGGTCGCTAGCCGGGTAACGATCCAAATCGATGTGTCACCCGTATCAGCACGAAAGATTCAAGAAGAAGACTCCATGAGGGAGTTCATTGCGGCTGACCAGGCATCCCGCCGCAGGACAACAAGGCTACTTATGCGGTCACAAAGGCTACCATGATTTGTTTCAGTACGCATGGCTCTTCCATATTGCTTGCACTTATCAACCAATGAAAAAAACCTGAAGCGATATGAAGGTGCCTGGTCAAGTAGGATCCATAGGGTGTGTTTCCACGGACTGACACAACAAGGAGCAAGTGAATTCATTTTGAACCTTCTAAGAATGCTCAAGCGTGATCGTCTTTAGTACATTCCAGATTCCAAAATTGAACACGTCGATCAGTTACAGGTACCATTCTCAGGTTTATGGGGACAACCACACTCAGAGTATCTTTCAAAATATGGATAACCACACTCAGAGTATTTTTGCTTGGGAACTGAAGAACAACAAAAATCACTCAGATGGATAACCATTGTTGCTGATCTCACTTGTTTATGGGGATGCCAGGTTTTGCCAAATCATATCATACACTTGCCCGTTGGTGTGTCAGAAACACTTATCCCCAACATTTCCAATTCATAATACCTGACATTTGTTTCCGCAAACTGCGGTTGCTTATTAACAAATACCGAGCATGGCTGATAAATAAGAAACTAAATATCGTGCACTACTTGTCAGATTCACAAAAAAAAAATCAGATAGGACAAGATCAGACTTCATGCATCCAGTATATACCATGTGCCTCGAAATATGTCTGGCTAAAAATCTTCCCAAGGTTCCATGCTGGAAATGAAAACGGTAAACCAACAAGACATACAGTTGTGTGGAATCAACAGACCAGATGGCATCACGGCTTATTCATATCAACATATACACACTTGGCACCCTACCAATACATCTAAGTATCGAACACTCTATTAATGACCAAAAAGTAAGTTCCTTAGAATACACATTCATCATTATTTTTCCCAGATCATATAGCCAACATTTGAGTCTACCTATATTTACATGCACATTGTTGTCAACTTTCACACATAATCCAGCCTTATGTAAAGCACCAGCTGTAGAGAAGTATTTTTCGGTTTAGGCAGATAATTCAAGGTATTCTTAGCATGATCCTGAATAGAGTGGAAATAAGTGAAAGCAAGAACAACTGAAACAAATGTAAGCCGAAAGTCAATGAGACAATTATGTTGAACCTCATATGATAGAAGGGAATTGTTTGCAGCTAATTTCTTAAGTAATAACCGTTAGTAAAGCAGATAAACTGGATCTTACAAGCCTTCTGAAGTCTCCATGTTATCTATCCTCTGTTGTAGTTTGTCTATCCGCAAGTGAGCAAGTCCACCTGAAATAGCGCCGCAAAGAACCAGCTATCACAACCAATTGTCTTGGTCTGTAGGATAAATGGTGAACTGTACAATAATGTCAAAGACCTGGTTTGGTGCTCAGGCAATAATCTGCCCATTCCAATATTTCATCAGGGGTGTGGCAGATTCAGGTTACATACAGAAAAATAACGTGCATTTGTCATCCTCGATGTCGGAGAAGACCAACACCTACAGAACAGAATGCAACGGAGGTGTAATACTTGTATATTGTTAGAATCAACTTAATACGACCAAGCTTAATCCTGCCACTTCGTGTTTTTATTAGTATTAGAGATAGACATTCTGATAAAGAGTATAGCAGAACACCACTTACGATTAAATCTGGATCAACAGGTAGTATAAAACATATATGACATATGCAGCAACATACGTGCTACTTCGTAACTCTAGGGTCTATACACTTTTAGTGTTGCTAGTTTTAATGTCAGTCTCTCACCTGTACATATAGTCGTTATGCCTTGGGGCAAATAATTCTGTACTGCGACAAGGTGCAAAGACAACCAATTTTAACCAAAACAAGGAAGTTGGCTAGTTTAATGAAAAATTCACAAGCACCAGCAGGCTTCTGACATCGATAATCCATCAGAATTTGTGAAGAACAAGTAATTGCTTATGAAAGAAGAAGCATTAAGCATGAATAAAGTATACAGAACGCTTAAACATCAATCCATAACCATCAGATTACATGCGAAATAGAACCCAACTAAAGTACAGACATCCAATTTTAACCTTGATGCAGACAAGGGGATCCGACTGTAACTGTAACCTGTAGGTCGTACGGCCGTGGCTAATTGGTGTTGAGGGATCCTACTATAGATAGTACGACCATGGGTAATTAGTGTCAAGGGAGAAGGGACCAACTGTAGGTAGTACTGTCGTGGCTAATTGGTGTCAAGGTAGCTATTTGTAGATCATAGTAGAAAGTGTCAAAAGAGTCTAGGTTGACCCCCTACAGCATGGAAGTGAGCCAGTAGTACTAACCTCGCGTTCGACGGCGTCGTCGATGGAGTGTGCGGCCTGGACAACGCGGACGCTGCCGCATCCATCCTTGCTGAATATGAGGAGTCCCATCATCTTGTGCATGACGATGACGGTGATCTTCTCGGCGGGGAGCAGTAGCAGGTAGTTGGCGTAGACGTGCTTGACCCGCTTCCGGCGCTGCACATCCTGGTCCCTGGTGACGGCGTCGTGGAGAGCTCGAACCAGCCGAGGAAGAGCGACTTGACGTAGGGCAGCGCGGGGGCGAGGTTGCGGTCGAGCATCTCGCGCTCGAGCTGGCGGTACTCCTCGGCGGCGCGCACCCAGACCTCCATATCCGCCTTGAGCTGCCACGCCCGCTCATTCTCCCTCTCCACCGCCCTCTCCAGTTCCTCCTCCACTCGCGTCGCGATGTCCAGGGGCGGATGGGGGATCTCGTAAGAGTCGGCGGGGGAGCTGAGGAACGTGAAGAGATCGGGCCAGTCGAAGCCGTAGGTGGCGGACGGGAGCGGCGGGGCCCCGATGGAGAGGAGCGCGACGGCAACCGTGGGCGGCGGCGGCGAGAGGCGGCGGCGCGGCGGGGGCGGGCACGTGGAGACGGGGGAGAGGAGGAGCGGCATGCGCGGTGCTCGGCAGAGTTTTCGTCTGCCAACGCTAATTGCTAACTGCACCTTGCGCTCCAATCCGCTCCAATCCGATGACTCTAGGCCGTTAGACGGTCGGCCTAATTCAGGGAAAGACAAAAATAACGATTCGGAGATGAGTGGCAATTTAGTAGTATTATGTGATTTGGTGGGATGGTAAAACGGGAAAAATCGGATATTGTTGAGTTGTCAAACATTGGGACGAACTGAGCTGTTTGATCGGATATTAAATGGTCCAGATTTAAAGTATTCCAACAAGTTTGCTCTTTTAATAGTAGTATAGATTATAGATATGCTATTCAGATTTACTTTTTTTAAAAGTTTAAAATTTTAAACTTAAAGGCTACGGATACAAATGCCTTTTTCAGGTGTGCCCTCGTCGATACAGAAAGAATCCGACAAGAACAACGTGCCAAGCTCTGTCGATCCATAGGCCACACGGCGAAATTTGTTACGCCATGCATCCCACGGGACATACTGATACTGGTTTCCTGGCTAGCAAAACAAGTGGACACCCCGCCGCTCCGGAAACCAACAAGCGTGCTGGTGCCGTGAACCGTGATGGATGGTGACGTAACCACTACGTACGACGGCACGCAAGCAGGTGCTGCTGTACCCATCGCCCAGGATGGGCCACCTCGTCTCCATGATCGAGCTCGGCAAGCTCTTCGCTGCTCGCGGCCTCGCCGTCACCATCGTCATTGTGAAACTGCCGTTCGAAAACACCGGCGCGAGGGCGCCTTTCATGGCTGGAGTCAGTGGCGGAGGACGGAAAAAAAATGAGGTGGGGCGAACTCTAAAGGAAAGAAAACAATGGTGCAAGAAAATTGAAATTTTCTACACGCATCAATCCTTCATATTACATGAACCATAATCATTTGGTACAATTGTAACAACACCATATTTAAATCAAAATAAAATCAACAAACGTACCAATAAACTTCAATGTCTTCTAGAAGCTCCAGGCAATGGTAAAGCTCTACCCGCCTTCTGAAAATCCTCCTTAATTTCTTGAAGATCAATGCTTTTAAATATCTCTCGCTCGATGTAGACCACCATTAAATCATTAAGCCAACCATCGGACATCTTGTTGCGCAACTCGGTCTTGATGATTTTCATAGCTGAGAATGCCCTTTCAACTGTTGCAGTTGCCACCGGTAAAAGCAATGCCAACTCAATGAGACGGTAAACTGTAGGAAACATGATGTGCCTTTCAAGTTCAACCATCTTTTTAGCTAGGCTTACAATATCAAGACAACCTCTGAAATCATTAATTCTCCTCATATGTATAATAAAAAGATCAAGAGAATCTCGTATATGCTCACGCTCATAATCAGAAAAATCATCATGATAAATTTCTGTAAGCCGAGCAAGTTTATCCACATTGAACCTAGCAAATGAGTTTGTTGGATCAAGACAAGAGAAGTTCTGAACAACCTCTGTAGATGCCTCATTAAAGCGATGATCAAACTCGGTGATAATAGAGTCTATGGCAGCATAGAAGGTGTCAACACGATAAAAGTGATCAGTGGTAACCTGGAAATGTCCCCCTTTTCTTGTTCTACCCCATTTTGTTACCATCGTATCCATACTTGGGATCACAATGTCATTTTCAACGCAAAATGACTTGACTTCTTCCAAGAGTGACTCCCAACCATCATTCCTCCAATTGAGCAAACGTGTTCTAACATCCATAACCAAAGACAGTGCCTGAAAGGATATTAGAAATTTAGATCAACAAAATATACATATCAAAAGTAGATTGGTCGAACATTATGCATTGCATACCTGAACAATATTTTGATCCTTGTTTTGTAATAGAAGAGATACATCATTTGTCATACGAAGTAGTTTTATCATCATCTTCATGATGAACACAAAGTTAAAACTCTCCATTTTATGCACATAACCTCCCGCCTTACATGGAACACGGGCGTCATCATCGACAATGCCCAAAACTTCTATCACAGCATCCCATGTTGATTCAATACGACATAAAGTTTTGTAGTGAGTACCCCATCTTGTATCTCCAGGTCGGCACAAGTGAGTTTCTTGATTCTGTCCTCTTCCCGTGTCTACCTCACCTGTCATAATCTTAGCTAAAAGGAGCTCTTTGTGCCTCTCAAGTAATATATCCATTCTCTTGCAAGATGAACTACACAGATTGGCAATCATGGAGACATCATCAAAGAAATCTTCAAGACCTTTGCAACTTCTTGATAGAGCAACAACTATCAATTGCAACTGGTGGGCAAAGCAATGAACATAGAAAGCATATGGGTTTTCATCACGGATTAACTTTTGAAGGCCATTAAATTCTCCTCTCATATTAGATGCTCCATCATACCCTTGCCCTCGTAGTCTTGAAATAAGTAGACCGTGTTTATCAAAGATCTCTATAAGTGATTTCTTTAGAGCTCGAGATGATGTGTTCGGGACATGTTGAATACCCAAAAATCTTTCAACAAGAACTCCACTCTTGCTCACGTACCTAAAAAGGATACAACAGGATACAATAAGTTGAGCACACAAGAAAACAAGTAGTTAAGCACACAAGAAAACAGAATGTTACCTCACAACTACGGCCATTTGTTCTTTGATCGATATATCACGAGATTCATCAATAAGAACAGAGAATCGGCAACCATCCATCTCTTTTTTGATGTAGCTGCTGACAGCTTGCGCACAATGCTTGGCAAGTATTTTCTGAATAGTTGGGGAGGTCATTTTTGCATTTTTTGGACATAGCTCATCAAATGCAAGTTGCACTTCCTTATTCCTTGCTTTATACCAATCAAGCATCTCCAAGAAATTGCCTTTGTTTAAAGACAAAAGGGATTCATCGTGTCCACGGAATGGTTCACCTTGCAATGCTAGATGACTTACAATGCCCAAAGAAGTATCCACACGAGTTTCATACTTTACAAGTGCATCATTGGAATAAGTTGTAACTTTGCTTTTCACACTTGTCTTTTGATTCTTAAAATCATCACATGCCGCCCTTGATATATTATGGATGCTACATGGCCCACCCACATGCTTACGGAATGCCTCTACCGCATTCTTCCAATGGTCATACCCAGTTTTGTTGAAAACATCATAACCCCATTTATCATCCAACCGGTCATGTTTAAAAAGATAACAATAGAAGCAATAAGCCTTATCCTTTTCCACACTATATTCCAACCAATCAAATTTCTTATACCATTCTGGACGAAATACTCTCTTATCTCTATTTGAGGGAAAATTATGATTAGTTGGTTGAGTTGGACCATTCTTTAGATAAGCAAATCTAACATCTTCTATAACATTGGGGGCGAACCGATCCATTTGAATGCGAAGTCCTGGATCAAATTTAATGTAATCCATGAAATCAGTTATACCTCCAGCTCCTAGAGCCTCAGCATTCTCTTCCACTACGGCTTCAACAGAATGTTCCACTTGTTCCGTGTCGGTGGCCATAGAACCTCCAGCCCCTTCTTCCACTTCTTGCTCATCTTCATGTGCCACAATAGTTGCACTTTCCCGAGTGCTTGGTCTAGAGCTACTGCCACTAGCAATTGGCGCAAAAAATCTCTTCAAATCTGCAATTTAAAACAATATAAAAGGTGAGCAGTTTGACAATCAGTAGCTCACAATTAGTCCCCTACTCACAAAGTCACAAGAAATGTACCTCCCCCCTTTGCAGCAGCACTTCTTTTCCCCTTCCTGTCCATCTCCAAGAAATTCCACCAACAAGCCACCGGGTAGCCGGCCAGCCGCCGGCCGGAAAAGGGGAAACCCTAGCTTGGCGCCGGCCGTTGGGGAGGGGATGAAACGAGCCGAGCCGGGGAGGGACTGAGGGGGGCGATGCGGGAATGCGGGAGCAGGGGAGGAATGAGAGGAGCAGCCGGAGCCGGAGTAGGACGGCGTGCGGCGGCGGCTGGGTCGAGCGCTGCGGTGGACTGCTGTCAAGGCCGAGCGGCGAGCGCAGAACAGAACAGAGCGCTGCTGTCTCGATCGAGCCAGTACTGGATCGAGCAAAGGATGCATCATGCATCGCTGCTCCCTGCTCCTATTTGGGCCACGCGCGCCACTAGTGAGGCCCAGCTAGAGGCTGAGGCAGTTGTGGCCGGCCCAATTAATGTTTTTTCCTTCGTTTTTTCCCCAAATCTTTAGAAAATAGCGAAAATAACATATACATCAGATAAATGACTATATATACTTGATTTTTTGCCAAAAATCAAGGTAGGGCGGCCGCCCTACCTTGCCCTACTAGGTCCTCCGCCACTGGCTGGAGTCACCGCGGCTAACCCCTCCACCTCCTTCCATTGTTTGCCGGCCGCAGGTCGAGCTTCCGCCCATCCAGTCCAACCACCCGAGGGGGTAAGCTTCGAGGTCACCCGCGTCTCCAATGCCCACCTCCGTGTCTTCCTCGCCGCCGCCACCTCTGCCGTTCTACTCGTGGACTTCTTCTGTAGCGTCGGCCTCAATGTCGGGAGCTTGGCATCCCCGCGTACTGCTTCTTCACATCTGGCGCCGAGGTTCTGGCCGTCTTCCTGCATCTCCCGAACCTGCACGCCCGGACCACGGCGAGCTTCCGAGACATGAGCGAGGAGCTCGTCCACGTACCAGGAGTCTCCTCGCTTCATCGCACGCAATCAAGCCGCTCATGGACCGTGACGACGCGGCGTACAGTGGATTCCAGAGCGTGTCCCCGTACCTTTGCCGCTCCCAGGGCATCATCGTCCACACCCGTCGCTCGCTCGAGCCGCGCGACGTCGACGCGATTGGCACCGGGCTCTGCACGCCTCCCGGCATGCCGATGCCTCCAATCTACTACATCGGCCCACAGATAAAATCGGAGGAGGTGGGCGTGAAGCACGGCGAAGAGTGCCTCGCGTGCAGGGCCGGTCCTGTCATTTTAGGGGCCCGGGGCGAAATTAAAATCTAGGCCCCTAATAAGCATTGTAAAAATAGAAAATAGCACGTTGTACCGCCTCTACTAGTACGCTATAGCGTTTTCCACAATCATCCGTTATAGCGACATATAGCTTCGCTATAGCAGATTTTAAGGGATGCATTATTTTTCTCATAGCACACTATTTTTACCATGCTTATAAGTAAACATAAACTTATATATATGTCGAATGTCAGATGTTACCAATAAACGTTTAAAGTGCATCCAAAAGAAATATATGCATATTTTTTATAAAAATGTTCTAACGCAATCAATATCAACCTAACGACGTCGACAATGCCTAGAACCACGTCATGGCGGTGTGCATGGCACATTATGGCCTGATGATTCGGCTTCTCGCTTATTGGCGTGATCATGTGAAAACCGACAATCGATCATCTTTAGCTCCTGTCCGTGAACTGTGGAGAGAGCCGCACACGGTGCACATTTTTGAAAAACTTGTACCTAACCTAGTCATGGCCTTGACAGTCCAGATTTGAAAGAGAAATCAGCGACTATAAAATGACCTGATTGTGTGATGCATTGCCTTTTTAATATGTGATTTTGTTTTTGTTTTGAGAAGAAATAAACCATGTGATGCATTGCCTGTACTGGATGGTCTTCTGACCGTGGCCTAACCTATCGGCCCTATTCCACTTCTATTGATCAACCGGGCCCCCATTCCTTAAGAGCCAACCACATCAAAAAGGCCCGGTGTAACTTGAGAAGAAAGAAAGGCCGAAATAACTTGAACGAAAAGGGCCCAAGTGCACTTAACGCTTCGTCGTCTGCCTGACGAAAGTAAACTTCCTCCGCTCCCTGTTCTAATGGCGCGACCAGTTTCTCTGCCAGATTGCCACTCCATATGCATTAGGTAGATGAAAATTGGGGGGCCCTTGGTTCTGGGGGCCCGGGGCGGCCGCCCCTCCTGCCCCCCCTCAGGACCGGGCCTGCTCGCGTGGCTGGACTCACAGCCCAAGGGCAGCGTGGTGTTCATCTGCTTCGGCAGCCTCGGCGTTTTTAGCGAGAAGCAGATCAGGGAGGTCGCGCCATTGGCCTGGAGGCGAGTGGCAAACGGTTTCTTTGGGTTGTGCGGAGCCCGCCCAACGAGCACCCGGCATGTTAGCGTCCAGGTCCCGGCGGTGTAGCCACTGTCCAGATCTGCGTACAACAGTCCTGATCGGAACGACCAACTTCTCCTGACCTGGCCCGGCGTGGCCGTGGTGTTCGATGGCGGCTTATACGCCAGATATGGCCGACACACATGAGCCGGATCTTTTACCCGTGGCAACCTCTGTAATTACCACGAAGTTGAAAAGGTGTGTTGAGTTGTCAAACATTGGAGCGATCTAGACTGTTAATCAGATATTGAACGGATCAAATTTAATACATCCCAACATGTTTGCTCTTTTAATAATAGTATAGATATGCTCGCTATAGCCATGTAGATATGACATGGATTTTATTGTTTTTTTTAGAAAAAAGGCAACAGCCCTGCTTTAAATTAATAAAGCAAGCAAATCCACAACACGATATTACAGCAGCTGAGGCATACAGCTTCGCCTAAAAGTGTAAGCACGAAAGGAAGATACTGGGGTCGACCAACTCCCCAACAAGCCGGGCTAAGGAAACAGACGAGAAGCTACTGATCACTTCTTGGCTTGAGAGCGGTGTAGATCGCCTTTAGCCCGGTGGCTAGTCCCTGGAGCGCCTCCTTGTCCTGCTCCTTTGCGAGATTCGCCCACATCTGAAGAAACATCATGATTTTGAAAATAAGATCAGAGGCATGTTTTGAAACAATTCCTTCAATAGCAAGTTTATTGCGAGTAACCCACAGCGCCCAGAAAAGCACCGAGACCAACACCCAAGTTAGTCTGCGTCTCTGCCCTAAAAGTTGTTGGATAACCGCGTGGAATTGAGGGAAGTTGGCCGGCGCCCAACTGCACCCAAGCAGCTGCCGAACAACACTCCATCCTAGCTTCGCCAGCGCACACGAGAAAAAGATACGAGTCGCATCTTCAATCTCCCCACACATCCTACATCGACCATTCGAGGGCCCCTGTCTCTCCGCCAACTGTTTCCCCGCTGGCAGTCGATCCAAAACCAGCTGCCAGGTGAATAATTTAATTTTCAGCGGTAGTCTGGCCCCCCAGATGTCCCGCGCATGCGCCACAGTTGCTCCTGAGGACATGATGTGGTACATAGATGACACCGAGTAGTACCGGACGGTTCCAGCGCCCAACTGACCGCGTCCGACCCCTCCTGAAGCGCAAAGTCATCGAGCGCCGTGAGCAGCGCATTCCACTGAGCTATAGCTTCCTGGTCCAGCGACCTACGGAACGTGATACCAACCGTATGCGGCGCAAACACCTCCGCCACCGAGATGTTGGGGTTACTACAAACAGCGAACAACCGAGGAAGTCCCCCATCTCTGGGATGGTGCCTTGCCCCTAGCTTAAACCACTTTTTGATCTTGTTAATAACGCATTTCATGCGCAACTTATTTTAGAGTGCACACTGGTTTTGGTCTCAACTCTACAGAGGCTGGGACACCATAGACTTTGTCGCTGGATTGCTTTGCAGTTCGAGCAGGTGGTGAAGGATATTCTTACCTTTTTACTTGGTTCGAAAACGATATTACTAGGTCTCAAAAAATTATGAAATAAACTATACAACTACGTATACCTTTTTTTTGTACTGACGAAATCTCGTAGAAATTTTTTGTACATATATATTTATATCCCCTTTTGACTTCCACGTTTTTCAGTAGCTTGAAATATGACTTTCCTTTACCAAAATTTTGTAGATATATAAAAACATGTGTATGTACCCAACGGAATTTTTTCTTGATTTTTTCAAATTCAAATTTTTGAACACTGAAGCACCTGTGTTCTTGGTGCCACAAATCTGCACTCTTAGTTTTAACGTGACTGGTGCGCGTTTAATCAGTTATATACTCAAGCAGTAAAATCCCGGATAGAATTCACCAAGAATTGCAGAAGTCTACCAATCTCTGCTACTATATTGGTGCAAAGCCGAAGGCACCAGCCTCGTTCATCTCCTTGCCAACCGTACTTCAAGCAAACGAGCCCGGTGCATGTTCCATTGAACAGTGTCGGTTAGTGCTGACTTCTCCACACGATTACGGAAGCTGCATTGCGAAACAACGTTCAGTGACATGAGGCTAAGCTCTGTACTTCATTCACCAATATTATCGACACTCCTACTCCTATGCACGGCAGATTAAGTAAATGAAGCCAAGCAATCGTACTAAACTCGAACTCGATCCGGTAGGTAGGTGTCAAACACCCGTGCGTACGGCAATTGGACAAGATTACAGGTCACCTAGTTATCTCCTGGATCGCAGGTATTTAACCCATAACCTACTCCGGGAATAGAGATCGTTGATTGATATATTTTCGCCCGATAGGTTCCGCTTGCGTTTTCGTCCGCCATGGCTCAGAACGCGACCGGCGCAGTTAACCACGGCGAAGGCCTCCGGCAACCGGAGACAGCGTCCCGGTGCGTCGTGGAGACCGCCGTACACAATTTCGAGATTACCAATTGCGCGCGGCTGGAGGGCATGGGCGTCGGAAAGTACATTAGGTCAAGCACGTTCAGCACCGGCGGCTACGATTGGAATATCAAATTCTACCCTGACGGAGACAAAAAAGAGACTGCCGGCTATGCGTCAGCCTTCTTGATGTGTCTCAGCATGCAGGCGAAGGACGGAGTGAGAGCAAAGTTCACCTTAGCCATGCTGGACGATCAAGGCAACGCCCAAGAAGTCGACAAGGATTATGTAGTGGTGCACATCTTTACTCCAGAAGCTTCCGGCTTTGGCTTTGGGCAATTCGTCGAGAAATCGAAGCTGAAATCGTCACCTCACCTCCATAGTGGCTGCATAACGATAAGGTGTGTCCTCGATGTGATCAAAGAACCGCCCACTGAGTGCAATAGAAATCTTGTTGGGATTCCTCCGGCGGAGTTACCCGGTCACCTCGAGAGCGCCCTCGAAAACGGAACAGGCGCGGACGTCACACTTCTCGTGGGTGGCAGGGAGTTTACGGCGAACAGGTTCATGCTAGCCGCGCGGTCGCCGGTGTTCGACGCTCAGATCTTTGGCCCAATGATGGATAAGGATACGCAGCATATAGAGGTCGATGACATGGAACCAGCCATCTTCGAGTTGCTTCTTCATTTCGTCTACACAGAATCCCTGAAGGACAAAGAGGATCACGATGTTGCCACGATGCAGCATTTGCTAGTTGCTGCAGATAGGTACGGCTTGGACAGACTGAAGGTGATTTGTGAAGACAAGTTGTGCAAAAGCATCGACGTGAAGACTGTCAAGACCACATTGGCGATAGCAAATAAACACTATTGCGAACGACTCGAGAAGGCTTGCGAGGATTTTTTTTGTTGAAGCCCGGAGTAGCAGCTGCTGTCCTGTTATCTGAAGGGTTCAAAACACTCAACGCAAGTTGCACTCCGATTGTTTTGGAGACTGACCAGAAGGACAAGGAGGGGGTGCCAAGAAGAGGAAGTAAGACCAAAAAATGTTTATCTTTATTTAAACGAGTTTTGAAGTTTCTTTAGCTTCTCATTTTTATTGCTTGACTGAACTTCGACACGTATGTTAGTTTCTGCATTAGTAAAGTTGTACAAAAAACTCTTTTATTCTCCTGGGACATTACATCAATACATTGAGATGGTGAAAATTATAGTCCGGTATACGTACATCACCCTGCCAAATTATTGCATTGAAAACATGATGGCACATTGTCATGATGTCACGGTCAAGCTAGGTTTGGTCACCGACGGATAACCAAATAATAGTACAGAACAAGCTCTTTATCTAAAAAAAAGTACAGAACAAGCTATCATTAACCACACATCACTTGAGAGTA
Source organism: Poa pratensis (assembly GCA_947311845.1). NCBI lineage: Eukaryota > Viridiplantae > Streptophyta > Magnoliopsida > Poales > Poaceae > Poa > Poa pratensis. The sequence goes on from CAMZMU010000063.1 coordinate 45,989,948, forward strand.
AGAAGAAACGTGAATAACCAGTGATAATTTTTTTATTGGCGTGTTTAAGACCATCAACTCGTGATAGCATATAATTACTCGCAGGCAATTCATTGTTCATAATTTCTTGAGATGTTTTGAATCACCGTTGCTCAATCACCATCGTCATGAGAATTCCACAAATTGTAATGTTCCCTTATTGCGGGGAACAGTCTACAACCAACCATTATAAGCACACCCTTGCCTTATACCATGTTTAGTCTTCAAGGATTAGTAAAAAGTTCACACATGGGAATAATCATTTGCTTTTTTCCATTCCTCTCGTTCGGTACCAGTTGTACATTTTACTAAAAAAATCACATCATATTTTTTCCTTGTTCTACTATTTATTTACTTTTCCGTTTTTTTCATAGTTTACATATTGTTGTTTATGTTATGTATTATTACAAAATCTTACTTTTACATTTTTCTATGGAAGTTACATAAATATATTTTTGAAATACATGCATATAGTACCTTATTTCCCAAAATAGGAGACTCTCCTTAATTTTTATTGGTCAACAACTTATGAGTTTGACTATCATTTGTAAATTGGCCATGGTATATAACATGTCAACACAATTCCTATGAAAATATATGAAAGAATTTCATAAGAATGCAAAGGTATCTGTTCTTCCAGATATTTAAATCTGTCGCCAAAGCTAAGGCAGATTGCAGGCCAACGCTTCTAATGTGGCACGGTCAGTACAATCATCCAAAATGTCTGCTGATGATGGATCGGTTTTCATGGTGGGCTTTTTTTTTTGGTTCACATGAAATGACAAACCATTTTGTTTTTTCACGCGTGCGTGTGTGTGCGCGCGCGTGTGTGCACACGCGCAGTTGCATATGAAAACATCATGCAACTGAATTTAAATAAATACCTATTACTAATTTGTGCGCAACTACATATGAAACCACCGCACAATTGCACATTCTACCGAGGCAATTGCAATTTTAAATTGTAACCCTGTAATTCGCACATGTATTTTTTATTTTGTTTTGACTTGTGATGTTTCTAAAACGTGTATGTGTACTTTTCACAATTAATTTTGCGAACACGCAAAAGTTTTGCATGTCCATTGCAATAAAAGAACGGTTATTCTAATTAGGGAACGTGCCCTGGCGATTGCTTCTGTACGGCGTTTGAAGATTCTCGCCGGAGGCCACATCGACGTCGCCAGCGTCCTCGCGAGGGCCTCTCCGCAATCGGGCACGCGTGCATACCTGGACCCGGTAACTCGCCCAACCGAGAGTGAGCTTCCTACCGCCCCGCCGCTCATTTCCCCCTTTCCTCCTCTCGTCTCTGAGCTCCGCTCCCTCTCCGGCGATTTCCCCTAGGGTTTCTGCGGTGCCGTGAAGGTAGCTCTCCGGCGACGCGGCCGACGGTTCACTGGTGCGGAGAAGCTTCTCCGGCGATGCGGCTGACGGTTCACCGGTACGGGACTACAGGGAAGCTTTTCCGGCGACGCGACGGACTGTTAAACGGTGCGAGGAAGGTTCTCCGGCGGGGCTGGTGAGTTCCACCGTATTTGGTCGCAACTGTCGCCGTTTTTGGTTGATTTCTCATGGATTTTTTGTTGGTTATTGCGGCAGATCTGAGCAGAGAGAGGGCCGCGACGGCTTCGGTACTGCCAGGTGATGGGGATGTGAGGAGAAGACGGAGGAGGTGCCTAGCAGGCTTGGGGAGCCACGAGTGCGGGGCGGCGCATGTGGGGAAGAGATCCGATGGATTTGGCGCCGGCGAGGGATGCGAGGAGATGGGGAAGTGAGGGGACGGCGGGGGAGGTGGGGGATGTCGACTCGAGGAGCTCGTGTAGCACCGGCTTGCCCGCGGCGGTCGACTAACAGCCGCGGCATCGTCCGAGCTGCCGAGTCCGGCAAGCTTTTGACGGGCACGAAGTGAGGTACACGTAGGCCGCCGCGGCATGGAGGGGCAACGGCGTGTGCGGCCCTGGTCGCGTGAGGAAAACCTTGGAGTTACGAGTGTGGCGGAGCAGGCGAGGGGGCTCCTAGGGCGGCGTATGTCGTTGGTGCGGAGGAGGAAACGGCGGACCACCCTGCCGGCAGCCTCTGGGAGCTCGACCACTACCTCGCGGCCTGGCGAGTGAGCAGACCAATTCCTCGTGGTGTCATCTCAAGTTCCCCATCCAGCTTTGACTCGATGATGAAGACATCACGAATTGCAACAAGGTAACGCATATGTCTTTGATGGTTCCGCAATTGTTCACCTGATTTGTTCCTGTATCTGAACAATAGTGCGGTTGAATATCCTAAATTAGTTAGCCCTGAGTGGTGATGAGGGGGCAACAACGTGCACACACACATGAGAGGATGTGCCGCTGCTGTAGAGTGTCATTCTCCAGGAATTGTTCAACTGATTTGTTCCTGGAGCTGGAAACTAGTGTGGTTGAATATCCTGACAATTACACGAGATACATCCGGCAACTACATGTTAATATCCTGGCAATTGTATGTTAGTACCCTGACAACTTTATCTGCCTTCTGAATAATCTGGCGATTGTATGTTAGTACCCTGGCAATTGTAAGTTAGAACCTTGGCAACTTTATCTGCCTTCTTAAATAACCTGACAATTGTATGTTAGTACCATGGCAATTGTATGTTAGTACCTGGCAATTGTATGTTAGTACCCTGGCAATTGTAAGATCAGCACAATATATGGCACACTTCATCTGCCTTCTTAATAACCTGGCAATTACACGAGATACATCCGGCAACTACATGTTAATATCTTGGCAATTGTATGTTAGTACACTGGCAACTTCATCTGCCTTCTTAATAACCTGGCAAGTATACGAGATACATCCGGCAACTACATGTTAATAACCTGGCAATTGTATGTTAGTACACTGGCAACTGTACATGCCTTCCAAATGTGGCATCAGACCATTCCATCCCTCTGCATTTTACCGTATTCGCACTCATAGTGGTCTTCAACAACTTTTTTATTCGGTGTGTGCATATGTGCATCTATGTAGTTATGACATATACTTCTATTTTCCCGTTTCCTTTTATCTGTACGTCACATGGTAACTAAGTAGTTGTAAACTGGCAATTAAGTAATCTTGAGGTGGTTAATTCCTTTTCCCCCTCTACTGGTGCATGGTTATTAGTAATCAATTTAGTTGGTAATTAGGTAGGCATCATATGGCAATTAAGGTCTAATGTTGTGGCAAAATGCTAATTTCATCGTTGGCGCATAATTAGCTGGTAATTAAGTAGCTGTAATCTGGCAACTGAACAAGCATGAGGTGGTAAATTTTATGTTTTTTTCTGTGCCCCGGTGTCTTAGCAGACAATACCTAGCAATTTTTCTATCTTGGTGCATGGTTATTAATAATTCATAATCTGGCAATTAGGTAGGTTTCATTTGGCAATTAAGTACTAATGTGATGGCAAATGCTTACTTTATAATTAGTGCCTTTGTTTTGCATGGTAATTAAGTTCGCATTACCTGGTAATTAGGTAGGCATCATATGTTAACCAAGTAGCTCAAAAAACAGTCAATTAAGCAATCACTAGGTGGTAACTTAAGTACCTGGTATTTAGGCAGTGATAATGTGGCAATGTCTCATTTTGTTCATTTGTAATTCTGTGAGATTGAGCCGGTAACTTATGATTCTTTTTTTGTGCATGAACCAGTGAAAGCAGGACGCCTAAAGCAAGAAGAGTCAAAAGAACTGCAACAAAGCGATCTCCTCGATTACATGCAGATCCATCGAGAACCACAACAGCAGTTGGATCCAGGTGGTAGCTAGATCTGGACCGTTATTTTGCTGTTGTTATCCTCAAGTAAAAGCCAGTGGCAAAAAGACAAGTTAGTGATGTTGTTGCTGATGTAAAAACTGGAGGGGGCAGAGCTGGTGAACAGAGATGTTTCTTGTTCCTTGATTAAGATTTCCTCAACTATGCTATAAAGAGTATCTAATCTCCTAGTTTATGTATCTAAAGCACCTGAATATCTTTTATGGTTTGTAGTGTGGCATGGTTTGTGTATATTTTCTCCATCAAAATTATCAGATTCCCTATTTTTGTTTCGTTTATTGAGCTAGAAACTATGTCATTCTGTTATATGGTCTTTCAAGAATCAGCAGTGGTCTTTTTTTTCTTCCTTGACAATAGTTGGGAAGAGAATCCATCTCGGTCACAGGTGGCTACCCTTTTGGATTTAATTTGGCTTGAGGTTAACCTGGTAAGTAGGTGGCATGGGACGTGGCAGTTGTTTTTGAGTACCTGTAGTTGACTTCTTTTTAAAGAGGATACTGACCATGGTGAGGTGATGTTCGTGGTTCCTCGTAGGAGCCCAGTGGAAGCAGTGGTGTTAGCAATTTGGATTGTTTTTGGGCCAAATACCACGTACGAGCCCAGTTGCGGATTGGGTTGTGCCAGCTGGAGAGAGCTAGTTCGATGGAAAGAGTAGGCCTGCGCTCGCACGCGCGCTTTACTTCGCACGCGAGAAATTTGCGGGTTACCGGGCGCCGTACGAGAGGGATTTGATGGGGCACGGTAGCTACGTAGCACAGTCCATAAAAGAAAGGATAAGAGCTACATAGCTTTTCACAATTTTTCTGGGCTTTGTGTCCTAGCTACTACTATTTTTCTGGCATTTTTTCATGTGCCTATTAAACTATAAACCCATCCATGCGGAAGCTAGTTATAACTCATGCGTGGAGCTGAAGAAAGACATAATGAAACTAGGATGACTCCATCCGGAGTACACTTGCGGGTACACCAAATTCGTACCAATCTAGAACTCTAAAAGTGTGCGATGCCCGTCGCCAAAGGGGAAATAGGAAACACGGGAGATAACCAGACTACTACTTATGTAATCGTAACAGAATTTCAAGCAAATCTCTCCTAGGACAGACTACATCTCGTGAGTCTCTGCCGTCGAGATCACCGATAAGATATTGTGTTTCCTTCGCCGTGGCGGTCATGCGTAACCTTATCTCGAGCTGGTACCGTGGCCTGCGGCCGCCGGCCGAGACATTGTCGAGACGCGTCATGGAGGCACACGATTTCGAGGTGAGAAACCCTAGGATGCCCGGGTACGGCGATACGGATACGGATACCGTGATACGCCAATTTTTCAAAAACACGGATATGGGGATACGTTTGTATATATATAATTAAGTTAATAATATATATAAATTAGTGATTTTTTGTACGAGAATGAGAATTACTAGTAGTATATAGGAGTCTTCGTGACTTTCTGTACATGTCTGCCACTTCCGGTCATCATTTGGAGGAATACAAGAGCAACATTCAACATCTGGACTGCATTTGATCGAGGCGGATAGCAATGCATCAAGTTTGATGGAGACATTCTGTATCCGATACGTATCCCGTATCCGATACGTATCCAACCCTGATACGCAACTTCTCTGCCGTATCCGCGCTTTCTAGGAGAAACCACCAGCTGCTCCACGGCTTGGGCGTCGGCAAGTACGTGAGCTCGAGCACGTTCAGCGCCGGCGGCTACGACTGGAATATCAGGTTCTACCCGGACGGATTCAACCAAGATTGCGCCGGCAATGCGTCATCCTACTTACACCGTCTCAACGACGACCCAGCCAAGGACGTGAGCACAGAATTCACCTTAGACATTATGGAGGATCAAGACGGAGCAGAAGCCACCAGATTCGATGTCCAGGAGCACACGTTTACTCCGGCGAGCGCGGGTACGGGCATTCCAAAGTTCATCGATAAATCCAAGTTGAAATCACCGTCTCACCTCGGCGATGTCATAACGATAAGGTGTGTTCTCACCGTCGAAGTAATGGAAGGTCCGGAACCACGCATGAAACGCAAGAGGGATATCACGGTGGTTCCACCGCCGGAGCTGTCGGGCCACCTCGAGCGCGCCCTCAAGGCCGGGAAAGGCACGGACGTCACGTTTGACGTGCGCGGCCGGGTTTTCGCCGCCCACAGGTTCATGCTCGCCGCTCGATCGCCGGTCTTTGACGAAAAGCTTTTCGATCCGGAGCAGGACTACACGGGAAGGGTGGAGATTGTTGATATGGAACCGGCGGTCTTTGAGATGCTTCTTCACTTCATCTACACCGACTCGTTACCATCTTGTTGCGACAGGAAAGGAAATAATGCCACCACAATACAACAGTTGCTAGCCGCGGCAGATCTGTATAAACTGGACAGGTTGAAGGTGATGTGCGAAAAGAAGCTGTATTAGAGCATCGACGCTAAGACCATCGCAAGCACATTGGTAGTTGCAGATCGGCACAACTGCCAGCTGCTCAAAGAAGCATGTCCGGAATTTATGTCGCTCCTGGTGTAGTGAGTGCCGTCATCGCGAGCGACGGGTTCCAGCAGATCATGCAACGTACCCCGCTAGCTCTCGAGGAGATGTCTGAGGCAAAGTAATCCTGCAGGCTAGATATTCTGAAATTAATACAGATTTATAAGTTTTCGCAAGCACGAACCAAATTTATACTATTACGTTTCATCAATGCAATTTCCGGTTGGTCAGTAAACTTTTGTACTAGTTCATCTCGGAAGATACTTATTATTCTCTTTTTAGATAAAGAGCATATATTAATATCGCGAAGATACCAATTACACCCACTGCAACAACGCAATAACCGAAGGTATTACGGATGCACACAACCGAAAACAATAAGAAGAAGAACTAAAAAAAGAAAAGTCCTGCTACAGAGTTACAGTGCTTGCAGCAGCAGCACAACCACCACCAAGCAACACCTGATGTCCAATTCTTCAAAAGCAACGCCTTTAAGAAGGAAACAGTGCCAGCACAACCAATTAAGGCCAGAACTTGGTTTTCACCCTAAAAATAGTCCTCGCTCTCAAAACAATGTCTTCAGCAAGACATTGCCAGACACAACCAATTAAGCCAGACCTTGGATTTTCACCCTGATAGGTAGTACTTTGAACTTCACCTGTGTTGTCGCCCCCGCTTACATACTGCTACCACGATTCCTGAAACTCCGAGTCAGTTCCTCATAAACGCAAAGGCTCCAGACACCATTGCCAGCCCTTCGATCACAGCTTCCATGACATTCTCCCTCTGGATTCACCATGGATTTGCCCATGAGAGCAACAGAGTAGAGCTTCGCGCCGCTACCTCCGGCACGACCGAATACCACCCGATCCACAGTCTCTAGGCATTAGCCAGTTGGAGATCGCCAGCGGAGCCTTCGGAACCCGACACTCTGGCCAATCAAAGAGGACATGCATCGAGAGATCTATCTTGCGCAATTCGGAACCAACGACCGCTAAACACCGTTATTCTTGTCGAACCAGCAGTCCCCGCACCGCGACCGACTCCCGGCGATCAGAAGAGCGGGTCGACCTCCGGCCCATGAGGGCCCAAGGTAGATCGGGCTCGAGCGCCGCAAAGCCTTCGGCTTCAGCGCCACCGTCGCCCGCCGCTCCCTCCACCACGCCTCACAGCCACGCGCTGGCTAGCACCTCGCAAAAGCGAATGTCGTCGACCCACAGCCGGACCACCATCCGCGCGCCATGTGAACAATTCCCATGCGCACCGAGGTCGTACGCCGTCCTAGACGACAAGGTGTGGCGCCATCCGCCGCCGCGCCCAAGGCATGGAACCGGAGGCTCCGCCGCTGGAGGACGCGACTCGGAGGCTCAGCACGACGGTGAGGGCGCCGCCGCACCACGGAGACGCAGACGGACCTGCAGCCTGCCGCACCTTGCCGTGAGGATCCTTCCCCCACCGAGCTAGCACCTCGCGAGGCAAGTTTCCCCGCCGCTGCCGCCGTCCGCCGCCAGGGCCATGACCAGCGGCCTCCTCCGGCGGATGGAGAGGGAGGACGTGGAGGAGAGAGCTCGGGGCGGCGGCGCTAGGGTTTCGCCCGAGCCGCCCCTGGAGCGACGCGGACGCGGGCCTGTTCTAGCCTGCGCTCTGCCTTTTTTTTCACTTATTATTCTTTGAGTTTGGGAAATTTTGCATTTTTCAAGCTAAATTGCTAATTTACCTTACGAACTAACAACACACATATAAGTGCGCGTGGTAAGACCTACATTCACATTGAATTAATAATGGCCAAAGCAACTAACAGTACTATGAAAATATTATCAGTAAGGTTATTGGAGGACGAAGAAGAATGGGAAACGAAGTGAAAGGGAAATTCAATGGCGGCTATACTCAGGAATTTATTTTTCCGGAAAGGGCAGTCCCAACAAACAGTAGCTATACTCAGGAAATAATCAAGCTCGATGATTGATATATTATGTACGAAAAAAAACGAACAACAAAGAGTAATAACTATGAAAAAGGGAGTATAGTCGTCTAGCACACAATCATATATCTAGGGTCTAGCTGTAAACTTTTGCCCATTGCGAAACCGATCAGATCGGCCACACACAGTCGCAGTCGAGTTGTAAACGTGGAATGATAAGGCATCAATCAACATCGTGAAAGTTGTGGTACTTTTCTGGATCGCTTAATCAAATGGGTTCCCTGTCCGCAATGCACACACAGAGAAATATTACCAGCTGAAAGTGTCCATGGCAACAGAGGGAGCCTTTAAACATGGAGGAGGCGGCGGTGGGAAGCTGAACCGAGCAGAGCAGTTTCTTGATCATTTGTGGGTGATGAATGATGGGGAGGATGCGGCAGTTTTAGGAGCATTTGTGGCAAGGAGGCCATAGGTTAGTGCGGAAGATTTTATTGCCATGAATTCCGAGGTGCGCGGCGGAACCACCACATTTCACGTGAAATTTTGGAAAACCGTCACTTTGCGTTTGGATCACAGATACTCACCAGTATTCACGACATTCTTTGCAATGTGCGCTAAAACTCGACTGAGTGTGAATTGACACGATTTCTGACAGGTGTGACCCACCAGTCAAGGATTACATGGCAGCACATGTGGACTATTGGGTGAGGTGGCAGCATGTGTGGACATGGATCCACCTGTCAGACCAATAAAACATTTAAATATCTCTCAGTGAAAAAAAAAATCTAAATATCAAAAAAAAGTTAGACCGACGCGCACGGCTCGCCGGCCGGAGTGCTAGACGTGCACAGCTGCCGCACGGCCGGCCAGGCCGTAGGGCGTCAGCGACGCACCGGAGGCCGGAGAGCCTCCACGGCCTAGCTTCACCTCGCCGCCGCTCCTCCCGGCCGGCCCCGTGCTTGACCTGGCCGCCGTCGTCCGCCCTGTTCGCCGCCGCTCCTCCTGGCCGGCCCCAGTGCTTGACCTCGCCGCCGTCGTTGTCCTGTTCCCCGCCGCTCCCCTGGCCGTCCACCGCCTCGCGGCCGCGCTCCGCCTGCCCAGCGCCGCCCACCAAGGAGCTCATCTGTCAGCCGTCTTCGGGCCCAAGCGCCGTCTCGAGACGCGGCGACACCGAGCCCGACTCACGCTCACGCTGCAAGCCAGAGGCGCCAGGCAGCTGGCCGAGGACGTCCGAGTGGAGGCTCGTCTCGCCGCACATCCCCGCACTCCGCTCCTTCCGCACACACGCAAGCCACGCACGCACTAGCTAGCTAGTAGCAGCAGCGTGCGCACGCACGTACATCGGTACATGTACTGCACTACCTACTACTCACGCGCGTACGCACGTAGATGTACTGCACTAGCCCAGTAGTGCGCGACGACTTCGTCCGCGACCATCGCGCCCTCGCGACGGCCGGCGACAAGCGGCTCGGCGACTGGAACCTGAGCAGCGGCCGATTCGGGTTTGTGACCGGGTGCAGGACACGCGCGAGCCCGCCGCTGCCGAGGGGAACTACTTCGGCAACTTCCTGGGCCTCTGCCGCGTGGAGGCGGTCACCCTTGAGCTCACAGCGACGGTGGCCTCGGCGGCGATCTGGCGGGAGATCGAGGCTCTCGTGGAGGACGGGCGGGCAGCTGTGGGGAAGCGCGCGGACGGGTGCGGCGCGCGCAGTGACCGTGGCCGGGTCATCGGCGGCCAGGAGGAGGGGCTCGGCCGGCGTCGGCGAGCTGCAGGGGCGTGAGCTCCCGGACGCGCTCGGCCGCCACGACGAGCTCCAGCCTCTGGGACGCCTGAGCTCCTTTGACTTTCGTTTTAGGGATATTTTTTTCTTGTATGACAGGTGGGCCCATGTCCACCTCAGCAAACTGTCCATAACTGCTGCCACCTCAGCCCTGACGGTGGGTCCAACTTCAGAAATCATGTCAATTCGTGCTTAATCGAGTTTTAGCGCGCATTGCAAAAAATCTCGCGAATACTGGTTGGTATCCGTGATCCAGACACAAAGTGGTGGTTTTCCGAAATTTCACGTGAAATGTGGTGGTTCTATGCTATTAACTCCGCGGCGGAGAAGAGGAACAGAAAGATCGGTCGAAAGTTTTTTCAGTAGGAGGGCGAGCGAAGGAGACGTCCAAGCTGGGACGATCGTGTCTACCAGCCCAAGGCCCAAGTAGCGACAGCCCATACAGGGATACGGAGACAGCCCATATAGCCTCGAATCGAGCGACATATCGCTGGTAATGTGAACGCACGCGACGGGAGACAGTGGAGAGGTAAATCGCTGGGTAATTGGGGTTTTTTGAACAAGGGTAATTGGGGTGAGGTGGACGCATGAGGAGGCTAGAAAATCGGCTAGTGGGGTTCTCCTATTTAGATAGAGAAGATTATATTTGGTGTGGACCAATTGGATGATCGTTGAGAGAAATATCTCTAGTGGGGTGCTCCTATTTAGAAATAGAAGATTATTCGCCAACTTGTCGGTTTCACGAAAGAAAAATCATGCCTGCTATGTTAATATTTTTGACAGGAAAACAGTAGGGAAAACCCCTACTGCAATTTTCATTTTATAAATGGGATAGTTACATGCGTAGTGGTGAAAGTTCATCGTTAATTCGTTATACATAGTTGTAATTCTAAAAAGCAACTTCTGGGATGAAAAAGCAAGTTTTCATCTCAAAATTGCTTCTCAAAAAACAGTTATCAAAATTTAGTTATGTGGGATCTTGTATCGAAAATCTCGCCGCGAATAAGATTATGGTGAAAGACAATATCACTTTGGGAACTCAGTAACTCAGTTTAAAAGTTATCGATTTTGAAAATTTAGAATAGTTTTACATTGCCACTGCCTTCCACATTGGTCCTTCCGAGCAGGTGCGTGCGCCCCCGCCAGCCAAAAGTGTAGGCGTGCGTTCTGTCGTTTGAAAAAAAAAGATAGTGGGTTCTAGTTCTAGACCCATTATCAGGGGCGGATCCAGGATTTGGGCATATGGGAGGCGAACCAACGATCGCAGATTAAAATTGTATATTGTCAAGATCCACTCTCTCATCATTCATAGGTTTGCAGCAACTTCCACAATAATGCATTAGAAGTTTGTTATAACTCATATATGAGACACAATTCAACTGTGAAAGATTATATGGTTGCGACTTTGTATGCAATCTAGCGGAAACAATGGAGAGCTTCTTGCTGGCCCATTCCTCTACAATGAGGGCTTTCCCGACGCTATTTTAAGGCTCTATGAACTATTTGCAATAGAGAAGTTGACCATGTCTCCCTTGTTTTCTAATCTGGGTAAGTGTACGTACGTCATATTTTCATCTTCCTTGAAACGGACATCAAATATATTTCGTCCGCTCGCTTACGGTCGTTACTACTTATACGGTAGCTTTACGAGTGGTAGACACAATGGCAATGATGGAAGATGATAGGAGATTCTTTCACAACGCCGCTCTCCAGAAACGTAGGAAACACGTGACCAAGCACACGGACGTGCCAAAGCGGGCTAGGACTAGGAGTCTGGGAGTAGAAGCAGACTACATATAGGGCGTGTTCGGAACTGGTCCAGCTTCCAGCTTCTCGTCGCTCCGCGTCGGAGTAGCACCGAACACGCCAACTCCGCGGAGCCAGATCCGCGAAGCTGGACGATTTGCCTGTGTAATCTTTGGAGCACCTGTTTCGCCGATCCGCGGAGCAGTCTCACACGGAGCAGCAACATATTACATAGGTATGCCACCGCCAAGTCAAATAACGGTTCGATTCTATCTCCTTTTCCCCTTCCTCCCGAGCAAGCCCAGCAACGCCGATCCAATCTCGCTCCCGTCCCTTTTTCTGCTCGCTCCCGCGAGCCAGCTGCAACCGCCCAGGCGCCTGCGCCACGCCCAAACCACGCCGCCGCTCGTCCCCGGACACTCCGGCTAGGCGACCACCTCTGCGCCCCCCTGCACCTCCGCCCGCAAGCCTCCGTGCGCGTGACCGACCTACCTCCGTCGAGCTGCTGGCCTACTGCACCGGCAGACCCCTCTTCGTCGAGCAGCAGCGGCGGCGGCCGGATTCCATGTCCTCGTCCACCTCCTGAAGCATCCTCCTCGTACAGCCAAAATCGCGAAAAAAAATACAGAACTGCCCAGCCCAGCTAGCTAGCACAAAAGTCGTAGGCCAGCCTAAAGGAAATGGGCTTTCGGCCCAGAAAAACGGAGGAGGAACACAGAACGTTTCCTGCTCCGTTCAGGACGCAGGAGTGGCTGCGGGAAGCTGGATCGGAGGAGTTTCGCTGGAGCGGACCGTTTCCGAACACGCCCATATAATCCTTTTCCTAACTAAATGATTGTTTATGTTCCTCCTTTTCAACACATCCAAGTTTTTGTTCTTGTATATTTACGGCTCATTCAGTTATTGTCTTTATCCCCACAACGCGTGTTGGTGTTGTTTTATATGTCATAAGGTTTATAAGATTCGTGATGGTTATTATAATTTGACCACGAGGATCTAAAATAAACGCGCCCCAAGGTAAAAAATGTTCATATGATACAAATAGTTGATCACATGTTTCAAATTTATGTTCTACGATTTTTTTGACGGATTGTATTTTCATGTTTAAAAGTTTTTCCCAATAATTTTAGTTTTGGGTCGTCGAGTTTTTTTGTTCATGTTTGTTTGTTTGGTAAGGAAAACTTGTCTCTTAGTTTTTGGTTCATGATTTCTTTTTACTCATTCAAGTTCGTTCAAATTTAATTTATTTTGTTACAAGACATGATTTATTTGTTCATTTCTTATTTTTAGTTTTGTTACCTATATAAGAATCCATGTTTAAGTTTTTTGTTTTTTCCAAATATATATTTTAAAAATTATATGAACAATTTTATTGTGTAATAAGTGAACATTTAGTATCCTCGTGATTAATATTTTGGACAGTTTGAACATTTTTTCTCTCATATGAACATTATCGTGAACTCACGAACAATTATTTTTGAACTCTACGTTTTTTTAACTTGTGAACTATTATTTTGAAACTCGCGAACAATTATTTTAACCTTATGAAAATTATTTTGAACTCTACGAACATTTTTTGAACTCGTGAACAATTATTTAGTCCGTTTTTAGCTGGTTGACCTTTTTGCACTCTTTGTGATCTTTTTTTTTACTTGACTCTTTCTGATCCTTTGGAACGTATCTAGTGCACGCGGTTATGGCAAAACCATGCTCAGAACACTCGGGAATTTATCAATGGCCAGCGTGGGCATGCGAAATAAAAAGACAACGAGAAACGTAGAGTACCCCTAAAATTAGGACACGTAGTACGACCGTAATCTCTGCAAGTGCCAATTGCGCAAGGAAAGGCCGCAACTCTCTCCTATTAAACCGAGTTGGACCAGTTTACTCATAGGTATTCTCATAGGTATAGGAGTCCTTATTAGTCCCATACACAGTTTCTTCTTCCCGACCAAGTCCTCTCTCTTAATAAAGACGGCAAACGCTTGTAGATCCTGTTCAAGATTTTGACCGATCGACTCCTGTGACCCGTCGCCGTTTATTCGCCTACCTTCGCCATGGCTAACAGCTCGACCACGGCAGGGGAGTGCGTACCGGAATCGTTGAGATGCATCGCGATCATGGAGAGCACGGCGATCCTGAATTTCGAGGTGACAGATTACCCGGAGCTCGAAGACATGAGGGTCGGCGAGTGCATTAGCTCGCCCATATATAACGCCTATGGTTACGATTGGGGCATCAACTTTTACCCGAATGGGTATAATAAGTACGGCTACGCGTCGGCCTACTTGTGCTATCTCAGCCAAGCCAACGATGTTATTGAATTGATGCACTAGCCAATTATCCCAAAAGTCCGAACTGATGGAAAGGGCTAGGTATTTTATTTTAACACTCCCCCTCACGTCCAGGCTGGACAATGGTAAGACCTTAGACGTGGGGTAGATGGGGAGGCTGCAACTATTTTTATTAAATAGCGCGTTAGGCGGGGCTTGAACTTGAGACCACTTGTCTCTGATACCATATTGAATTGATGCACTAGCCAATTATCCCAAAAGTCCGAACTGATGGAAAGGGCTAGGTATTTTATTTTAACAGATGTGAGCGTCAAGTTCACACTGAACATAAAGGGGAAAGAGGGTCAGCCACCTGTAACCAGCTTCGGCCCCAAGCCGCATGTCTTCTCTCCGGGGAAGTACTTTGACTGGGGAATCCCCGACTTCGTCGAGAATTCCAAGCTGCAATCGCTGTTGCGCCTCGGAGACGGCAGCTTCACGATACAGTGCATCCTCACCACCCAATGGAACGAGTCTAGGCCACCGCCACCAGAGCTGCCTGGCCGCCTCGAGCGCTTGCTAGCCGACGGGACAGGCGCAGATGTCACCTTCGGAGTCGGTGGCCGGGAGTTCCGAGCGCACAGGTGCATCCTGGCGGCTAGTTCGCCCGTGTTCCACGAGAAGTTCTTTGGCCCGTGCTCCATGATCGAGAAGGACATGCTGCGTGTCGAGGTTGTCGACGTCGAGCCGACTATCTTTGAGATGCTCCTTCGTTACATCTACACGGACGCGCTGCCACGATGCAAAGATGATGGAGGGTACAGCGTTGCTGTGATGCAGCATCTCATGGTCGCCGCTGTTAAGTACCGCATGAACAGGTTGAAGTTGAGGTGCGAGGAGCAGTTGTGCAATAAGTTAACTGTGGATACGATCACAACCATGCTCGCATTGGCAAATCAGCACGATTGCAAACGGCTCAAGGACGCATGTCTGTTTTTTATGGCATCACCGGAAGTCCTAGGCGCCCTTCTAGAGACCGACGGATTTAAGGGGATCTTCATGACAAACTGCCGTCCTTTGACTTTGGACGGGGAGGAGCCTAGCTTCAAGAAGAAGAAATTGATCCAAGCTAGCTAAAGTTTCAGAAGGATCTGTACAAAAAATCGACGCTATATATATTTGGTAGTGGAGCCTGAAACTGTCTCATTGTGTCACACACTCACACAATGTTTTTTGCAAGTTGGAATTTTTTTGTGGCTGAGATATACAAAGTTTTAAAGCCGTGAACCTCAAAAGGTTTGCCTTCATATGAAAGCATAGTTTATACATCTCTTAATTTTTACCTTGTGCGAAATCATAGTTCTTTCCTCTATACTTTATACATCTATCGCCTTAGAAATAGTCACTTTCGGTAGATATTGATAGTTTTCTGGTTTTAATCTTCTCTCTTAATATGCATGAATCTCGTGTTTAGTTCAGAACTTCAGATGATGCTTAACGGTGACATACAAATAGCAAAATCAGAAAATTATTGCATTTCCTCCTTGTATCCTCTGGCCTTCCGTGAGAGAATTAACAACTACCATGTTCCAAACATTTGCACGTCCTTAGAGCATCTCCAATAGGTGATGTAAAATAGCAGTCAAAAAACAGCGTGATGCAAAATGTAAATCACCAAAAACATGATTTTTACATCACCGAAAGTTTCCAACTCCAACAGATGATGTATTTTAGGGCACGAGATCCCCAGTATGTGATGTATTTTAATCAATCCAACTTCTTCTTTTTGTTGATCTTCAAATCGACGGCTCCTGTTCCACGACCTGTGGAGACGGCAGCCACGGCGGGAGGCGGCGGCGCATAGACTTGGGAACAGAAGGCGTTGGTCGAGGGGCGGTGCATGGCGACGGAAGGACGGCAGGGTGGCGGCGGAGGGGCGGCGGGAGACAGCGGGGTCGCGGCAGCGACATGTGTAATTAAGTTCAATCGAGCGGCGGTGGGGTCGCGGTGGTACCATTCACACCCATCACACGCACATTATCTCATTTGCCCTCACCTAGCTGAAAATGGACAAAGCCTAATCTTAGGGAAAACAAGCGGTTAATTACTTTTCCAAACCTTGGTTTTCGAAATCTCTTGTCACACCATCAAACGACAAAGCTCTTATCTTAGCTAATAAAAACACTCAAAGGTTTTCTATCGATTATCTCTACCACCTTCTGTCGAGATGCAACTAAAGGGTGTTTGTAGCTTTTATTATCTTACTTGGAAACATGTATGTGTCTTTGTACGGCTTGAAGATGCTACTCATGTCATCACCTGATGTATCCCTTCTCTTATGCACTTCCATCGGGTGGAGAATTAGCGGTGCAACCTATTGAGAAGCGCAAACCTGTGGCACCGCCTTCGTCAATGATCACAATATATGCGCAGTGACGTAGACCTAGTACATCTCTCCTTCGTCGCCAGCTACACATCCAAACCATCTCCGCCTCTTGCCACACCATTTGCGTGCCTTTGTTGAAAACAGATGGAACTAATACAACATCATGATACACTTTGTATATATAATTTTTCATTATTAACCATCATGGTTCATACAAATCTTTGTTGCCAAAAGGTGATTGCATGATTTTGAATCTAGGCCTAATTATAGTCCATGATTTTACTGAGTTAAACTTGTGATGTTTTGTCCTTTCTTCGATGGTTGATCTTTTTGCACACTCTTTGTGATTCTTGAGATGTAATATCTATACATCTGAAATATTCAAATAAATACTTGTGTGCATTGATCCATGTATAGGTCGGGACTTTGGTCCCATTTTAAAACAACCTGATTATAGCCATCCATTTGCTACACAATACCAAACTACTCCCTCCGTATCAAAATGTAAAATGTTCTAACGTTTTGATACGGAGTGAGTGGTTGGCAATGATCTCCATGAGCAAGAATTTGGGGGGGGGGGGGGGGGGGGGGGGGGGGGGGGGGGGGGGGGGGGGCAACCCACCGTATCGTGACGGAGCAAGACGATAGCCGCAGCCGGAGGAGCCCCGCTGGGTGGAGCCACCCTCACCGGATCATGCATCTCGCCGGCATGGTGGGGACTATACGCGCGAGGAGAATCTGGGCACCCGCGCGAGACTACGCTGCAGCCGCGTCCTAGAGACGCGACGGAGGAAGGCCTCACCGCCGCAATCATCCCCCGCCAGGCTTTGCTCAAGGCGCTCCGGCGGCGGCGAGGATATTAGAGGCGGCAACAGCTAGGGTTAGGAGTCACGTGAGTTAGGCATAATCGGATGTTCAGTTCCACACAATACCAAATTAAACCAACTGTTATTATAATTAGCCCCTTAATACCCAAACTACACAAGCCCACATAGAGAAACTGATCCATTGCATCCGGTTATGGCAAAACCATTTTCAGGCCACCGGGGAATTTTTCAATGGCCAGCGTGCCTGACCAAATTCGTGGGTAATAAAAGAGAAAAGACAAACGGAGAAACCAATAGTACTCCGAAAGGACACGACCGCAAACTCTGCAACGACTGCAAGTGCGGATCTCGAAAGGATTCCCCATCGACCGAGCTGTACCCGTTTACGGCACGTTACACGTAGGTATTCGAATAGGTTTAGCAGTCATTATTATTCCATATATATAGTTTCTTCGTATGTAAACCCTATTCAAGTTTAGGCTGTCTCCTGAATTTAGGACGGATATACTCCCGTGTCTCGTCGCCTACCTTCGCCATGGCTAACCCCTGGACCTCGGTAGCGGAGTGCGTACCCGAGATCACGTCGTCGAGATGCGTCACGATCACGGACATCACCGCTACTTTCAATTTCTAGGTCACAAATTACCCCAGCTGGGCATGATCCTACGCGGCCAGTTCATTAGGTCGCATATCTTTAGAGCCGGAGGTTACGATTGGGCCATCAACTTCTACCCGAACGGATTGAACTTCGGCTGCGCCGGCTACTCCTCGGCCTTCTTGTGTTATCTGAGCCCAGCCAACGATGTGAGCGCCAGAGTAACACTGAACGTGCAGGGGGAAGAGGGCCAGGCACCCTTCGGCCCCAGGGCGCATACCTTTTCTCCGGCGACCTATGACTGTGGATCCTACCGCTTCATCGAGAGGTCCAAGCTGAATTTGCTATCGAGCATAGGAGGCGGCTGCTTCACGATACAGTGCATCCTCACCATCCAAAGGAACGAGCCTGCGCCACCGCCACCAGAGCTGCTGCCTGACCACCTCGAGCGCTTGCTAGCCGACGGGACAGGCGCAGATGTCACGTTCCGAGTCGGTGGCCGGGAGTTCCGAGCGCACAGGTGTAACCTTGCGGCGAGGTCGCCCGTGTTCCATGCGCAGTTCTTTGGCCCGTGCTCCATGATGGAGAAGGACATGCTGCGTGTCGAGGTTGCCGACGTCGAGCCGACTATCTTTGAGATGCTCCTTCGTTACATCTACACGGACTCGCTGCCACGATGCGAAGATGATGAAGGGTACAGCGTTGCTGTGATGCAGCATCTCATGGTCGCCGCTGATAAGTACAGGATGGACAGGCTGAAGCTGAGGTGCGAGGAGCAGTTGTGCGATAAGATCAATATGGATACGTTCACAAGCATGTTCGCATTGGCAAATCAGCACGACTGCAAGCAGCTTAAGAGCGCGTGTCTGTCGTTTATGGCATCACCGGAAGTCCTAGGCTCCCTTTTAGAGACCGACGAATTTAAGGAATACTTCATGGCAAATTGCCATCCTTTGCCTTTGGACGGGGGGAGCTAGCTTCGAGGACAAAAAGTAGCCTAGTTTCAAGAAGAAGAAAAATGATCCAAGCTAACAATTCAAAAGGATCTGTCTACAAAATTTTAATGATGTCAAC
This sequence comes from Poa pratensis, assembly GCA_947311845.1. NCBI lineage: Eukaryota > Viridiplantae > Streptophyta > Magnoliopsida > Poales > Poaceae > Poa > Poa pratensis. The sequence continues at coordinate 46,008,847 of CAMZMU010000063.1, forward strand.
TATATGTGTGGTACTGGAGCCTGCGAGTGCCTCGTTGTGTAAAACAATGTTAGTAAGCTGGAAAAAATTTATGGCTAAGATATATAAGTTTAAGGCCTTGAACCTCAAAAGGTTTGCTTTCATATGAAATTTGCATTCCTTCTCTTTTCACCTTAACCGGGATAAGTGGATAACTATACTCCGTACCTCTATCGCCTTAGAAACAATCACTTTTTGGTACATATTGATAGTTATCCGATTATAATCTTCTGGTTTGTATGTGCACGAATCTCGTGTTTAGTGCAGAACTTCAGATGATTTTTAACGATGTGAAATGGCAAAATCACAAACTTATTGCATTTTGTCCTTGTATGGCCCAGAACAAGGGATGTAAACCACCTTGTCTGGCCCGGAACATAGACCTCCGCACAACCAGGACCCGTTTGTAAAACCGGGTCTCGAGAGCCGGTACTACTAGGGCCCGCTACAAACGGGCCAATTGCACGATCCAGGGCACGGTATAATCGGGTCTGGAACAACAACACAACAATAACATATTGACAAGGGGTGATCTTATTCTAGCACTAGGAGGGCTAGGGTGCACTTGTAGATGTGTACGTGATCTGATTTCCACAATAGGTACATTTCTTGACTGATTCCCGATTGATAATACGGTTGTGCAGCTACTCAAAACATAACAGAAAAACATTTGGCACCGCTTCTCTTTCTTTTTACCTCGAGGGATCCCAACCATCTTGTGCCATCTATGAATTACTAGTTGCTTTGCACGTGCAACGCACGTCTTCAAAATTAGGTGTAGTATAGGTTCTTTTGAATATAATTTTTGTTTAATAAAAAATATAAAATATGCCGATACACCAATTTTGTACCTACTTACGTTCATTGTCTCTTAAAAGAGAAAGAACGTGGCTACACCACACTACTCTAAATTACAATTAGAGGGAATGACTTCTCAAAAAATAAATGTAAATTTTATAAAAATAACACTCTCTTTTGTAATCAAATTTCAAGGTCTACTTAGCATATGTTAGAAACATATATGTGCACATACTTCTCACTGAGACAAACTATATAAATCACTATTTATTTTGCGAATTATATAAAAATCCATTCGACTTTTTGCATTTCAGCGGAAAATCCTTTCGTTCAAATATTTATCTAGTAAGCAACGGTTTATTCCAAGATCGATGGCTTTTGAAGAAACATGATTAGAAAATCATTTCATGGTTTCATATATGTCCATTCCGAGCACTTCAACCCACCAATATTGCAGTCGACTTGTTCTAATTCACATCATAACTTACTATGCTTATTTAATCGAAGTTACGCCTCTAGCTACGGGATTGTGCATAAGCAAGCTCCGATTCATAGTAATGAACCACATTTCTGCTTTGGTTGCTATAAACTGCAATAAGCCCTCATCTCCACCAAACAAAAACGATGATAACTGCAAGAAAACAAGTGTTTCTGCAAAAAAATCAGAATAGCATTTGTCAACCCTGTAACAAAAGCAATATGGTGACTTTTATTGTTTGAGAAGTAATTAAATTATCCTAGCTTAAATTTTACCAACGGAGGACGGTTGTATTAAGTGGCTGAGACACACCTGGCCGCACGTTCTCCTTCCCCTCACTCGAATCACTCCAGAGTCCAGTCTCGTCACCTCCGCTTTCCCCAGCACCTTCTTCAATGCTCTCATCCAAGTTCTCTCCCCGTCCTCCGTTACAGCCTCCGGCGACAGCACCGGCTCCTGCCCCCTCGAACTCTCGCGCGGCTCCTTCGGCCTTGTTGACCGGAGACCAGCAGCCGCCATGCTCCTCCCCCCGTCCATCCTCTCAATTCAGTTCTCCGGCATCCCGCCTCTCGGGCAATCGGTGCCTCCAGATCGACCTCCGGCGACCGGTGTCCCCCGGCCTAGAGAACGACCATCCCACCGACGACATGCAACTCCTCTGGCGCCGCACACTTCCTCCACACCAATCTCTTGTGTCGGCAACAAGGCCGTCCTCCACATGGACCTCCTGTGATTGGTGGCTTGGTGCATCCTCCGGCTACCCACGGGCAGCGACGACTACCTCCGGTCGGAACCCCTGCTCCACGCCTCCTCTCGAGCCTGCAATCCAGCCACTACATCTGGGCCGGTTCATCCTCTAACGGGAAGGTAAAATCCTTCATTTTTTTTATGTATCTTTTTTGTTTCTTGTAAATCTATACCTAATAATAAAAGCATTAAGATTTCTTGTGGTACGTCATTTTTTATTTCCGGTTTTACCCTCCCACCAAATTACATAATACGCACTGATGCCACGTACCGCTTCGTTATTCTTTTTGCCCATTTTTTCGATGAAAATTACATCAACTGCCACCGCTTATGCGAAAGCTCTTCGTACGCTAGCGCGAGCGCACGGGTCTTCCCTGTTCCTTCGGTCCTTCTCCAGAACCCGACAAATCCCCCACTGTATTCATGTCTCCTTCACCTCTGGCGCCGCCCCGCCCCCGCCCCCTTCCTCCCCGTCGCGCCGCCCCGCCCCTTCCTCTCCAATCGTGCCGCCCCGCCCCTCCTTCCCTGCCTCGCCGGCACAGACTTCTGTTTTCTTACTTGCGCGTGGCCGCCGCCGGCCTCCAGCTCGCGCGCTGGCCCCTCCATCGTCGGCTAGCCCCGCCTCAGCCCTGACCAGCCATGGTGAGGAGCAAAGAGGTGCCCAAGAAGCCCAAGGACCCGTCCTGACCCCTCCGTCCAAGCCCAGGGGCTTCAGCTTCAGGGACGACGATAGCTTCAGCGGGAGCCTGTCGAGGAACCGCGGGGGCACGGCCATGTCTTCCCAGCGCCGGACTATGTGCCCATCTACATGAGGGCCACCAGAATCTCTGGAGCCAAGGCCGGCCAGCGCCAGCACAGCCTCATCGGCGTCGGCGTCGGCGGCGAGGCAGCGGAGGCCGGTACGGATGGCGACCACGAGGGGAAGGTGCTGTTCCTGGCGGCCGTGACCGCGACGGCGCCCAGCATGGTCCGACCCATCTGGTCATCGACCATGAAGGAGGACAAGTTCCCCGGCGCTCGACCTTGCGCCCGGAGCGACCGACTCCGAGGACCTGCGGCGATGCGGGTGTGCCCGTACACCTACTGCTCCCTCAGCGGCTACGCCCAAGCGCCGGCGGTGCTGCTCCGGAACTTCCTCGCGACGCACCGGAGGCTGATCAAGACGCAGTACAACATGAAGCACTTGTGCGTCTCCCATTCGACGTTTTCAGAAGAACTGAACTGAAATTGCTGATAGTACTAATGCATTTCCTATTTTTCTTCTTTAGTTCAGACTTAGGAGTTTCTACCTATAATGCGAGAAGTGAGTGCTTCTACACAAAATTTTGTAAGCAACTAATTGCAGATGTGCAGCTCTAGCAGTCTTTCCCAAAGGTATTTCAAATGCATCACTAATGCAATGCGGGGTTCCTGCCACCCTGGTACATTCGTGTTTACCTGCTTATTCAAAACTGCAGCTCCTTAACACACGTAATTTTAATTTGCTCAACATCAATCATCCGCATGCCACCATTCAAAATGTGCTAACTTTATGTGATGTATTTGGAAGTCTCGGAATGATACTCTATTTGACAGGAGAAATGCAGAAACGTATCAGATTCATCTTCGGGCGAAAGTTCTACAGATCAATCTAGAACTGTATGATGCTGTTCATGCAGGAATGCAGGTCAAGCGAAGTCAGAAAGAGTTGCCTGGAACGATGCCTCCTAATCAGGGTGGGACAATTGCGTCTGACTTGCCGATCAAAGGCGCCCATTGCAGATGCAGTTTGGAAGACCAACAGGGCACCGGGAACTTGACCTTGCTTCACTTTCAGGACTGGGAGTTTTCCTCCGCTTTCAGGAGGATGGCCAGCAGTACACTGTTATGGTTCAGGGAGCTGTAGCGCGAGTAACCTCAGTTTTTCACGCGGAGGACAAAGCACTTCTGCTGGCGGGCCACTTTTCCAAGACTCGGAAGATTGACAGACCTACTTTCCTAAGTGACACCCTTGCAAAAGCAGTAGCAAGCAGGATCTTTTGAATTACCCTCTTGTCCAATGGGACACACGAGCCAAGTTTTTTTCGATTCTTTTTACAAATATAGCCCCCTGCCGAATCGCATTGTCAAAACTAACCCCTCCGAATTTTATTGTCAAAAGTGACCTTGGCGGGAAGACAGCGAGGCGACACGTGTCCTCCCGCCATTCCAGCTGGCGGGAAGTCTCTTCCCGTCACCCCATGTGGCGGAAAGGCCCTTTCCGCCGTTGCAACTGGCAGGAGGTGGCGGGATCCAGCGAATGGGCATGCATGCATCGGGAGAGAGAGAGGAGTACAGCGTTGCGTTGTGTTGCGTTGCGTGCATCGGGAGAGAGAGGGGGCCTGCATGCGTTGCGTGCACCTGCATGCGTTTGCACCCAGCGCATAGTCACCTGCATGCAAACCTCCCGCCACCTGCAACGGCGGAAAGGGCCTCCCGCCACTCCGTACGGCGGGATGTGCCACGTGTTGCCTTTGTAGCCTCCCGCCAGGTCACTTTTGACAATAAAATTGGGAGGGTGTCACTTTTGACAATGTGATTCGGCAGAGAATCATATTTGTAAAAAAAATCAGTTTTTTCAGGTTACTAGCACTAGAAGGTCGCCTTTCCAGGTATACAGTTGCTCAGGAATTTCTTGAGTCAGCATATCTTCAGCTGTACCAACTCAGCACATAACTCAGGCCACTGTCATGTGATTTCTGTATTGCAAAATTTCTCTCAAAGTTGCTTTGGAACGTTGAATACTCAGATTAGGTCACACAATATGGGTGGGACGGTTTGGTTTGGTCGGGCGCCAGTAAAGTTGGGTTTTCGGGTTAGATTTCTAAATAGTTATATCAAATAAAAAATAACCCGTAGCAACGCACGGGCATAAGTGTTGTTGCCGTTCAGTTTCTCAACTTCTTCATGTGTTTTTTTGTGTACATTTAAGATTCAAATTTATTACTCGCAAATTTAAGTTTAAATTTTGTTCGTCCGTGGCAATGCACGGGCATTTGTGCTAGTAGTATTAAAGTAGGATGTACATGATTCTTTGGTTCTCAAATTGTGCCTGACTTTAGTTCTGAAAGCTGTGAATTTCGTGCCTGTGCACGTAGATGATGATTACGACTATCTGTTTGCAGGACAAGTATTTGTGAGTTTGATGGCATCAGGAGCATTGACATGGACATTGAGGTATGCCAACGATATATTTTACATTGGACCTAGAGTTAGAGGCAATGTAATTGAGTAGTTGGGCTTGGCTCAATCCCTACTATATATAAAAGTTGGTGCATTTCACCTCCAAATCGAGCCTCCACGTCGCCCTTTAAACGTACGCCGTTCGATAGCGCCATCCGACGGTTCAGAACACAACTAAGCCCGCGCGTTACTGCAGCTCATACAGTAACATTGTAGCAGTTGGATTTCTACCAATCACACGCCGACACGTCGCCCTCGCACGGATTTTGGCGCACGCCTTTGCAGAAAACCCCCTGTCACTTCACAGAAAACACCCCGCGAAGGACCCATCCGCGAATTGCCGAAACGCCAGGGGCCTCTGAGCAAAAGCGTCCTCAGAACTCCCTTTCCCTTCTTCCCCCTCGCGCGCGGCAGAAAGTCGCCGGCGACGCCGCCGCACATCGCCGCCGTGTCGCTTCTCCCCGTTCAGATCCAAGGGCACGACGGGCTTCGCCTCCGCGCCCTCTCCTCGCTGGCCGATCGCCGAGTGCCGGGACGGCCGGAATCGCCGCCGCCGTCTTCTTCTTTCTCCCTCCAGCCGACGAACGCCGTCGTTGATCCCGCCGTCTCCGGCGACCACATGGCCCAAAATCCGCCGCCATCCGCCTCGCCGTGCACCGCCGTGTCAGATGCGCACAATCGCGCTGCCCCGTTCCCTCTCCTTCGAGCTCTGCGTGCTCCACAGAGCCGCACCAGCCATTGATGACGTCATCCCATGACGTCATCTCGGCCCACTGTTTTCCTTTTTTTCCCTCACGATAATTCTAATTGACATACTCCTGTCGTGTGGGTCCCACTTCCAGCATTTTCTTAAATACAAAATCACCTAAAATTTGTAAATTCCATAACTTCTAACCTACATTTTCAAAATATTGCAAAAAAAATATCCAAATTTGCAGGAACTCAACACTCTTTTAAGCGTCCATTTTAGCGAATTCAAATAATGTTCATATTTAACTTTAAAAAAACAAGAAATTTAGAATTTACCAAACGGGCACGGTATTTTCACAAAAACAAATAAGTTCGAAAACTTCAAAATGCCCTGCATTTGAATAATTTCATAAAAAAAAAATCATATTTCAACATTCCAACTCAAATTACAAACCTGAATATTTCAAAAATTTATATGTCTTTCAAACCTGACCCTTTGGTAAACATACAAAAAACAATTACCTTCAAATACTTCAAATTGCTCTACATCCGGATAATTTCAGCAAAAAAAATCATAATTCAACATTCCAACTCAAATTACAAATCTAAATATTTTAACAATTTATATGTCTTCTAAATCTGATCAATTAGTAAAATTCAAATTTACATAAATTCCAAACTGCACAACTTTCAAAATCTATTTAACCGTTTCAACTCAAATTTCACATTTACATATTCCATAATTTTAGATACTTTCCAAATCTAATTATTTTGTTAACATTAAAAGAAAACAAATTTGAATACATTCCAATGCGGACAATTTCCAAAATCTCAACATCCTTCTACTCGCAAATTTTCCCGAATCCACATAATACTCATATTTCGACAATATTTTTTAAAAAATATTCCAAATTTATCGACCGGACGTGGCATTGCCGCATTTCCACACGCAAACTTTTCCGAATTTCAATAATTTACAAACCTACACGATTTCCAAATATGCATGTTACCAAATTTAAATTTCATTTGCTTCACAAGCGCGGCATTGCCGCGCCCATTTCCCTAGTTATATGAATGGGTCTTTACAGAAGGTGATTTTTTCCTCATATATATTGAACTCTAAATAATGTGTATCTCTGAACTGCTACAACCATCGTAGGTTTACAGGTTCTTAGTGGAACACAAATGCACTTACCCCAGTGATCTGGTCACATTTATGTAAAATGTTAGCTTACTTTTGGTATTTGAGCGCTTTGCAACATTCATCATCTGTCAGTGGGAGAGGGTTAAGCATTCGATTCAGTTTGTGAGTATAAAACTATAGATTGAGATGAACTACCGGTGAGGTTTCACATATCACTGGTAGAAAATGGGCCTATGGTCCCGGTTTGGTTGGGCCATCGGTCCCGGTTGCCCAACCGGGACTGGCCAATCGGGACTAATGCTAGTCCCGGTTGGGCCACGAACCGGGACCAATGGGTGGCCACGTGGCCAGTTCTGGCTGGGCGTGGGGGGAGACTCATTGGTCCCGGTTCTTGTTACGAACCGGGACCAATGAGTGCTTTTTTTTTTGGTATTTAGGGTTTAGGGTCTCCCTCTCGCCGGTGCCCCTCTCCCTCTCGCCGGTGCCCCTCTCGCCGGTGCCCCCTCTCCTTCTCGCCGGTGCCTCCTCTCCCTCTCGCCGGTGCCCCCTCTCCCTCTCGCCGGTGCCTCCGTCGTCTCCCCCTTCTTCGCATCGCCGACGTGCTCTCCATCGTTTCCGTACGCATATTATACGCTCTACTATATACACAGTACATGTTGATGCATATATAATTAATATTCGATCTCTTGCGAGAATACAACTATTTAATTACATGGAGATAGATCAAGCCATCAAGGCATATGTAGTTCATCGTCCGAAGCAAAATGTTCTCCCCTTTCATCGATGACCTCCCTAAGCAGAAATCCCGTCAATTCCTCTTGAATTGCTCCTACGTGCAGTTCTGGGTCGATCTTCTCCCGCATTTTGCTGAAAGCAGTTGTTCTCCGCTCAGTGGTCAACTCGCGAATGAACTCGCAAACGTAGAATCCACATAAATTACTCCCCGGTGGCTGCTGCGAACTTTCCACCGTTTTATAAGTTAGCTCATCTTTGAATGGACCTTCTACCTTCTCTTTGAAAATTGTCCAACACCTGCTTTGGCAAAGAAAATGAACAAAGGAGTTATTAATTACTTGACATCAGGGAACGAACGAAAGAGGGCGATATAATGCGATAATGATTGAAATTACTTGTTGAGCATTTCTTTCATGTCGGACCACAACGCTTGGTCCCAACTTAATGAGTCGTGGACTTCAACTATGGACTTGTCAGGTTGAATGCTTAGCAGAATCCAGTGGAACCTGCGGACGTTTACATAAAGCAGACATGCATAGCTCATCAATTACACTTAACATCGAGAAAGCCAAATAAAAATATGTACAAGACAGAAATACTCACCTAAAGTTGTAAGGAAATAGTATTTCCGTACAGAAATGTTGCATGGTTAAAAAGATGGTCAGGTCATGCTCCACGTCTTTGGGGTGATTGACTAACGTATGTGAATTCACGATATATGGGTCAACGAACCCAACCTCAAAAACTTTAGATCTTTTGCATTCCAGCATCTTCATTCTGCATAATAGCGTACAAAAGGATATATATATATAGTCAGGATAATATAATACAGGCAATGAACGAGCTAAGATAGAGACTTAATTACGAAAATAAATCACTTACAGACAATAGCAAGAGAGGATAGATTTGTCGAGGGCGCGCTTTTGGAATAACTGGAACAGTTCAGTCAGTTGAACATGTATAATGTAACGTTTGAAGAAATGCTCCACTCTAACGTCCAGCGAAAACCACTCTTTCGCGTCCTTCTTTGATGTGTGCACCAGGTACCAGGTATGCAGATTTCGCATATGTGTTGATAGACCCGTCAGCTCCTCATTACTGACCATAGGCTCCCCTTGGACATATTTCCATGCCATCTCTAACATTGGCGCATATTCATAGCCTAAAAGTTGACCAAGGCTCATACCCAAGGCGGTAGCCTGTTCCTTGGCCTGCGATACAGTGACACCAAGTTCTTTAGCAGCAGCTATGGCTCTGGGGTCCAATAATTCCAGGTCCTTATCCATAGCGACTCTGAAGTCCTTGTCGACATCGGAACACACTATGAGCGGGGGGACCGATTGATTTTTCTGCTGTCCGAGCTGGGCAGTTTGTTTCCCGCTTTTTGCACTTCTTCCCTTGTTCTGCTCAGACTGGGCACGTGCTAGCTTAGTAAGTTCACGACCATAGTCAGATGGCAGATTCATCGATATCTGGGATGGCTGCTCAAGGAAGGACTTTCTCCACTTTTTGGATTTTTCATCGTATACCGGCTTCTGCTCGGGCTTTTTTGGTGCAAAAAAAGCCTTATTGTAGGCAGCCACCTCCGCGGCGTTTTCCGCTACAGTCCTGTCATAAGGTCTAATGGGAAGATTCTTATGAGGTACTGTTGGGAGGGGCGACCTTTTACGTTTCGGTGATCGCTTACCCCTCATAGTACGAGCGGTGGGCGGAAACGGCTGACGCGGCGGCGGAGACGGCTGACGCGGCGGCGGAGATGGCTGCGCTGGAGACTGGTGAGGCGGTGAAGAGGACTGTTGCGCTGGAGAATGCTGAGGCGGTGAAGAGGACTGTTGCGCTGGAGACTGGTGAGGAGTCGATGGCCTTGGCTGCCAGTTCGGAAGCACGATGAATTCCTTTGGCCATAGAATGGTCGCTTTCTTGGCTTCTCCAAGTTCAAGCACCTCCCCATCTTCACCTGCAGGGTGTTGCAGCTTCACGACCACGCGATGATTTGCAGTATACAAAGCATTCGGATTCCCGTCATACAGCCCTACGGTGCTAATACATTACATTGATTTACATAAAAGCCATGAACCCTTCTTCGCGTATGTCCCTGGCCTATGATCGCTTCAGCTGTAACCATGGAGCATCTTCATTATTTAACGGGATGCTTGGGTCAGTTCTCACTGTGAAGGGCGGAATTTCATCAAACTTATCATAATCTGCTGACATGGCTGTCTTGTCCTCGACTCCCACGATGTTTCTTTTCCCTGAAAGAACTACGTGACGCTTTGGCTCATCGTCTGATGTATTCGTTTGCTTGTTTTTTCTTTTTTCGGTCTGGAGGACATGTCCTTCACATAGAAAACCTGAGCCACATCATTGGCTAGGACGAATGGTTCGTTCTTGTAACAATCAAGATTCTTGAGATCCACTGTTGTCATCCCGTACAGCTGGTCTACTTTTATCCCTTCTCCATTCATGTTGACCCAACTGCACCGAAACAAAGGGACCTTAAAAGTAGGTCCATAGTCAAGTTCCCATATCTCCTCTATGCGACCATAGTATGTGTCCTTTTGCCCATCGTCGTTTGTTGCATCAAAGCGGACACCACTGTTCTGGTTGGTGCTCTTTTTATTTTGGGCGATCGTGTAAAATGTATTCCCATTTATCTCGTACCCTTGGAAATTCAATACAGTCGAAGATGGTGACGCAGCCAACAAGTAGAGCTGATCTCCGACAGTGGTGTCATTCATGAGCTGTAATCGCAACCAACAGCCGAAGGTCTCCATGTGTTTTTCTTTAATCCAGGAGTCATCCTTCTCCAGGTTCTTGGAGCGTACATAATTCTTGTGTTCCTCGATATACGGAGCCACGAAGGTGGAACTTTGTAGAACTGTGTAGTGTGCTTGAGTTAAAGAATGCCCGTCCCTACATATCAGTGCTTTCTTTCCTAGCGTGCCTTTTCCACTCAGTCTCCCCTCATGCCGCGATTCAGGAACACCAATCGGCTTAAGGTCAGGAATAAAGTCAACACAAAACTCAATGACCTCTTCTGTTCCATAGCCCCTTGAGATGCTTCCTTCTGTCCTAGCACGGTTATGAACATATTTCTTCAAGACTCCCATGAACCTCTCGAAGGGGAACATATTGTGTAGAAATACAGGACCGAGAATGGCAATCTCGTCGACTAGGTGAACCAGGAGATGCGTCATAATATTGAAGAATGATGGGGGGAACACCAACTCGAAGCTGACAAGACATTGGACCACAGCCTTCTGTAAACTTGGTAGAGTTACTGGATCGATGACCTTCTGAGATATTGCATTGAGAAATGCACATAGCTTCACAATGGGTACTCGAACATTTTCCGGTAGAATCCCCCTCAATGCAACCGGAAGCAACTGCGTCATAATCACGTGGCAATCATGAGACTTCAGGTTCTGAAATTTTTTCTCTGCCATATTTATTATTCCCTTTATATTTGATGAGAAGCCAGCCGGGACCTTGATACTGCTCAGGCATTCAAAAAAGATTTCCTTCTCTGCTTTGGTAAGAGCGTAGCTGCTTAAGTATTGACGCCCTTTATCCGTCTGCTTGTTGTATGGGTCTTTCATACGTTGCTGGTCTGCCCGTGCTTCCGGTGTATCTTTTGTCTTCCCATACACGCCCAGGAAGCCTAGCAGGTTCACGCAAAGATTCTTCGTCACGTGCATCACGTCGATTGAAGACCGGACATCTAGGACTTTCCAATAGGGTAGCTCCCATAATATAGAACACTTCTTCCATATGGGTACTTGGTTGTCAGCGTCATTCGGAACAGATAGACTGCCAGGACCCTTTCCAAAGATTACTTCTAAATCCTTGACCATGTCATATATAACATCACCATCAGGGAGGTTAGGCTTCTTCCGGCGATCTGCCTCACCGTTGAAATGCTTGCCGGGCTTTCTTACGGCATGACTGTTCGGAAGAAATCGACGATGCCCCAGGTACACATTCTTGTTTCCCAAATGTATACTTTCAGTCTTATCTAAACAGTGCGTGCATGCATTGTATCCCTTGTTTGACTGTCCTGAAATGTTACTAAGAGCAGGGCAATCATTGATGGTTACGAACAGCAATGCTCGTAGGTCAAATTCCTGTTGTTTGTGCTCATCCTCTTATTATTGGTTACACATTCTCTTATTATCAAAATCATGTTAAATTCACAGCAGGTAGATGCTACAAATTCATGTTTACATGCTTGACTCTGTATTATACTGAGAGAAATCACAAATGATGTATCTACCGATCAAAATATTTTTAAGAGATGCACATCTGACAGAGATGATGGAAGCAACTAATTTTAGTACGTGTAGAATCATACTGTATTCCTTTGGTTCAGGCACCTGTGTTGCCGAGGAGCTTGTCGGTGTCGACGTCTTCGGCTGCGCATCTCACTTCAGGGATAGCGTCTGGACGACGACGCTGAAGAAAGACATCCAGATTAATTGGAATGGAGTTTGCCACACATTGCATAGAAGAGAAAGCCTGCACCTGTGTTGGCGAGGAGCTCGTCGGTGCGGATGTCGGCTGTGCAGGGCGGCAATGGCGCAGGACGTTCTGGGCCGCGTCGTCTCAAAGCCTCACGAGTCTAGACGACGACTATGAAACAGTTCATCCAGATTAGTGTGAATGGAATTGGCCATATATTGAGCACAAGAGAAGAGCCTGTATGGCTATACCTGTGCTGGCGAGGAGCCGACGAGCTCGTCGGGCGCAAGACAGTCTGGGCGCACGGCGTCTAACTTCACGCCAACGCTGAACGGCGAGGGGGCAAATTGATTTGAGTTCCGCTAATTTTGCATATTTCTTTCTGTAATTGAACATTTAATGCGGATTGCGGATCCATTCGTTGTGCCTTTCCTTTTTTCCCATAGCTGAACAAGTGCGGACGGGGGGATGGCAGAGTTTTCGTCCGCTCCCAAAAATTGCTAAACGTACTTTTGGTGAGGGTTAGTGTAATCTTGACGGTCAGATCCAAATTAGTGGGCTTGATCCTGAGGCTGTAATTGCCCAGTCTTCTTGTGTGTACGTTGGACGGGGTACCCGTAGGAAAGATAATGTTTGCTTGTTTAATAGTAGTAGAGATTACTATTACCCTCAAGCACAGGGTTAGGACACAATTATGTTGTCATTAAACACAAACCCGTTTGGGAGACAAAATTTACTTTCATGTGACGAATGCGGCACCCTTTCTTCATCAGGTAGGTGCTCGTTCGCCTCACAGGGTGAGGCGCTAGATTTGGTGCTCTAAACTAGACAAGTTGTTCCTGGCCGGTGCTCATGCCATAGGTTGGGTATCGTTGAAGCCTTGTCTAAGCACCAAAATTCAGCGGTGCCGACGTTGCCGCTAGCATGATCCGACCGGTGGGGGTTATGTTGGAGGATGTCATGGAAGTCTACCCAAGAATGTGATCGGCGAATATGTGATCACTACATAGGAAGCATATTTGTTTAACCATATGTGTAGCATCCCTTCCTCCCCTCTTAATGGGCCTCGAAGGAGTTGCGGCAACGACTGGGAGTGAGGAGCTGAGGGCCTTGACCTACTTATGATGTCTTCATGCGAGGTGTGATGACCTTGGCTCTCCCTATCGTATATGGCTAGCGAGAAGTCATCAACTGGTAGACATGTTGTTGACATTTATAGTCACGACGGTGGAAACACAAAATCCCGCTCCCAGTGTCGACAGTGGCGGGTGCACAGGCACCCGGGTAGATCTGTATTTACCTTGTAATATTAGCTAAAAATCAGTGTGTGCACCACTGTAATAAACGATTAGTGCACCCTGGTGAGCTAAATCAGTACATATTACATGATAGTGCACCCTGATTGAATTTGCTCTAGCTCCGCCACTGAGTGTCGACGAGCGTAGACCATGCCTTTGATAAACATGGTGGCTCAAAACTTGGCTTCATGGACGAAACTGCCTAGTTCGACGTTTGGTTGCACTCGTGCGATAAATCCTTCTGTAAGTATTTGGTTGCGAGTAGTATTTTCATTCCATAGGTTTTATCGTAGTATTGCTTAGAGGAAGCCCACTTTGGATTGTAATGTGATTTTCGTTATCTTTTTTGTTTGCCGATTAGTTAGGCATCTATGTGTGGCTTTGGTTAGGATTTTTTAATAACCAAAATATCAGAAAGTGTTCTTTGCTCCCAAGCTCCAGTGCTCCCTTCACTTAAAAAAATTATATTTGTGAGTTTCACAAAATTCTAAAAAAATTACGGGTGTAGAAAATGGTGTATCCAATAAACGTGCAAAACATCACTTTGAAATACTTTATATTATGGGCTTCACAAAAATAACAAAATCTGGTAAAACTTAAAGATTTGAAAATATGCATATTTAGATCTGTCATTTTTGTGTAGCTCAAATTACAAAGTATTTGAATTTGATATTTTGCACAGTCATGGGACATACTATTTGCAACACCCAAAAAAAAATTACAATTTTTTTAAACATATAAATATGACTTTCGATTTTTTTTACCTGGAGGAAGCACTTGAGCTCGGAGTCAAAAATCTGTACTCGCAAAATATACGTTACAATGAAGGGTAGGCAGCCGAAGGCCATCCTGAGTCTACGCTCGAGCCCACCCACCTCCTTTGGCCCCCTCCACCTCCCTCCCGCCGCCGGCGTAGTTCCCCGGGCCTCTGCCGCGCGGGGCTGGCGGCGGCGGGACGGCTTCTTCCCGGCGTACGAAGGGGATGCGGGGGTTCCTGACGGCGGCAGTGTTCCTCGACCGGCGACGGCCCGGCGCGGCGGCGTGAGACACAATGTCCGGGTGGCGTGCGGAGCAGAGGCGTGGCTGTTGGCCGCTGGAGAGATGTGGTAGCTCGCACGGGGCCGGCTCGTTGCCGGAGGACGGCCGGAGACGCCCTGGTGGCCCAGATCTGGGCCTTGTGGGGCCCATCTGGGCCTGGGCGGGCCGCGAGCAGGTGTGGTGGCGTCTCCTCCGGTGAACGACGAGCAAAGATTGGTGCATGGGATGGCGGCATCGTCGTCACCCTGTTGCAGTGCGGCGATGGGACTTCACGGGCCCATTCGGGCTCGGTCGGGCCGGTGAGGGCCTGGTTTGTGCGGCTGCTGCATCCGGTCGGCTACCGCCTTCCGGCGGTGGAGGTAGTTCCCTCCCGCGTGTCGACCCTCGCCGACGTGTTTGCTTCTCAGTTTTACCGGCCTCACGACGTGGGTCAAGGTGGGACGGCGAAGGTGATTACAAAACCGTGGTGGCGTGTGCCGGTGGGTGGCAAGATTGGTGGAGCGCCTGGAGTGTCCAGGGTGTGGTTTTTTAGAGGTCGGGAGAAATCCCTGCCGTCTCGGCACCAACGTGGTGACGTCTATGGGTATCACCTTCCTTCATTTAGGGCATCGGATGTATCTTTTCCCCACACCCCGTTGCGGACCGGGGGAAACCCTAGGATGTGCATCGGGGGTACCCTGGGAACGGTCCGGGCAGTAGCGTCGTCGTCGCTTCCCTTCTTGGAGGTGTTGCTTGGTTTGCGGCGTTTCGGAGCGCTAGGAGCGTGGTGGCAATTCTTCGGAGGGTGCTGCGGTTGAGAGTCACCTCCGTTTTCGTCGTTTCTCTTTTTGTTTGTTTCTTTTGGGCTTGCATTGTGTTGTTTGGCCCCAGCAATGATTTCCAGTTGTATCGGTTGGTTGCTATATTAATATAGCTAGGAGAAAACCTATTTCAAAGAGTCTACGCTTGAGTAGGGGTATGGAATCTTTATATGGAAAACGTAGTGATTCTTTCCAATACACCACGCATGCTCTGGACCTCTCTTAAGAACGGGGTCTACTGGCTCTTTACGGTTCATGTAGGTCTACGATCGGTATCCACATGTGCATAGGATTCCTTTGATTACGTCCACGATTTGCTCTTCCAATCGAAATACTCCCTCTTTTCCAAAAAAATAAAAACTCCCTCTTTCTAAAATAAGACGCCTACGCGTGCAAACAACTCCGATCGAGTTTCCCCGTGAGCCGTCGTCGTTTACGTTCACCATGTCTAAAATCTCGACCTCGGCAGGAGAGCGTGCACCCGAGATCATATCGTCGACATGCCTCGCAGAGAGCACCGCGACGCTCTGCCTCGAGGTGACCAATTACCTGCAGTTCAAGGGCGTGAACGTCGCCGATTACGTTAGCTCGAGCGTCTTCAGGTTTGGTGGCTACGATTGGGAGATCAGGTTCTACCCACAAGGAGTTAACGAGGATTGTGCCGGCAACGCCTCGGTGCTCCTGTGGCGTCTCAGCCTACCAGAGGAAGAAGATGTGATCACCAAGTTAACGTTGAGCATGTTGGAGAACAAGAGCCAGGCACAGGTAGCCAGCTTCAATGTGCGCAAGCGCGTCTTTGCGAATCCACGACACAATGCGTGGGGCTACCCCAAATTCGTCGAGAAGTCCAAGCTCGAATCAGCGTCGCACAGCGGGGACGGCTGCTTCACGATACTGTGCATCCTCACCGTGAGTCGTGAGTCGTGAGTCTCCGCCGCTGGAGCTGCCAGGGCACTTTGAGCGGATGCTCAGGGACGGGACAGGCACGGACGTCGCGTTCGATGTGGCTGGCCATGAGTTCCGAGCGCACAGGTCTCTCATGGCCGCGCGATCGCCGGTCTTTGGGGAACTGTTATTTGGGCCGACGGTGGCCAAGGATATGCTACGCGTGGAGGTCCTCGACGTGGAGCCTCCCATCTTCAAGATGATGCTACATTATATCTATACAGACTCGCTGCCGGAACGCCAAGGTGAAGAAGGATACAGTGTCACGGTGATGCAGCAGTTACTGGGTGCAGCGGCTAGGTACGGGCTAGACAGATTGAAGCTAATGTGCGAAGAAGACTTGTGCAAAAGGATCCATAAAAAATAAGTATTGATGTTAATATTCTGCATAATTAAGTATTATGTTGTACCAGATTTTAATAAACAAAATTTGTATGATTATTTGGGTATGGCTTCGACTCGATGAAAGAATGGTGGGCCAGCGTCATCAACCATTAGGGATCCGGAAGATTTGGAGCGAGCGAAACGCGAGAGTATTCCGAAATATTTCATCGCTCCACTGTCGGTGCTCTATCTTAGTAAATGTGAGGCTGCACTTTGGGTTAGGGCGGGTGCGATGCACCTCGGTGTTATAATTACTGGCGAGTAATCCCCTTGTGTGTGCCAGCTTTTGGCTGGAGTCTGTAACCCTAAGCAACCAAATTCCTTATTATTATTAAATCGAAATGGCAAATGTTTAACCATCATTTAAAAAACGTTGAAACTAAAAATGCTTGCCTTCTTATGAAATTTGCATACAAACTAGTGAATTACCCCGGTACTCTGTGAATCCTTTGTCTATATGCAACAAAACACCAACACTTTGGCTATTCTAAAGCTTATAGCTATTTTCTACTTGCTTGTTCCATAATATGACATGTTTTAGATACTTAAATACGGACTTTATACAGAGAAAATTAATGACTTAATCTACACACTATAATACGTATATATACATATGTTTTCTAAAAAGATAAAACATCTTATAATATGAAATAGAGGGAGTAATTTTTTTAACATTCATGTTTCTCGTCGCACAATTTTGTTTGGATCCATATGGGTCTTAATAGTAAACCATGGAATCGTTATGTCTCAGTCGACCAACCTCATCATTTTGGCATATGTTCATTGCCGATGTCGAACGACATCATGGATTTTGTACGTGACATTTTGGTGGGTCCTATGCTAGAGACACTAGTGCAGAAATGTTTATAGGAAATCCTCGTTAGTGGCGTGCAACCAAGGAGCCGCGCCACTGCCTACTGGTATTTGTAGAAATTGTTGAAAATCTAAGCAATTTAGCAATTGATTTAATCCAAAACAGTAAACAATTCATGACTCAAATAACAAGTATTAAACTAATCATGATCTACTAAAACAGTAGATAAACATATCGAATCTAGAGAAAATATTACAAGCAGAAACTCTAGCAGAATCTCAAACAGAAAAGACGTGAGTACATACGGTGCAGCAGCAGCGGAACCGTTGTCGCCCATGTCGTCGATGAAGAGGTTGCCGATGTCGGGGAAAATATCATCGTTGGGAAAGAACTCGAAGCCAGTAGTCGCGCGAGTGCGCTCCCTAAAACCCTGATCGCTCCTCTCCCGTACAGGATCGCAAGAGGCGGTGTTCCAGAAGCCTATTGTCCCTTCAACCGGTGCACGCCGGAAGACGGGATGGAGAAGACTTGGAAGACAGCGACGCAAGGGTTTGGAACTAGAACGATGAGAGACCATGTGTTGCGTGTATTCGATAGGGTTTGCCTCTACCTGTTATATACTGCGGCGGTCCGGGTAAGACGTGGGCACAGCCCCACGTCCGAGTCGGTAATAGTCCACGGTACAAAAGAATCGAAAACTGCTGAGTAATTAACGCGTCCGTTAATTATTAATCAATGACTCATTAAGTGTACAACAGGCTCATGAGATACAGTCGCTCGCTAAGAAACTTGAGCACTTTGTGGCATTATCGCCAAGCTTCCACTTTCATGGAGCAACTTTGCTCATTAAGTTTTCCCGAACTGCAAAAATATAGGCTCGGCTCGTTATTGCAACCCGCGGTGCGGCGTGACGAGCGAGCGGCGGAGGAGGAGGTGTGCGCGAGAGAGAATCTTGTGTTCTCACATGCTTACCAAGTAGCACAACACTCCACCTTATAAGGTGATGCAACTCTCTCACAAATAGCAATATGGGACTAAGCTTTAGTCCCCAAACTAGCCATTTAAATGGGCCATGAGATTTTTGGAATTTTATTGGGTCATGGGCAAAGGCCCACAAAGTTCCAACAGAAATAATGTTAGATGAATCAAGAACAAATGTTGGATCCATCGCTTTTTTTGTTATTGCAAATAGTGAGTCCTTTTTACATTTGATGCAAATAAATTGGTGATTTTATTGCATACGTTGTTATTATTTGCTACATGGTTGTGTTTAAACTTTAAAGTGGTACAACATTTTTTGCGACGCGTCGCAAATTTTTATTTTTACATTTGATGCAATTAAATTGGTGATTTTTTTGCATATATTGTTGTTTTTGTTACATGGCTGTGTTTAAAGTGGTACAACATTTTTTTGCTATGGGTCGCAGTTTCTTACATATTCAAAGAAAATTATTGAAAACGATGTTACATGCTTAGAAAAAAATGTTGCTTACGGATTTACTATTTTTGTGCTAAATTGATCAGACGCTTTAGATTCTTCACTTAAACAGGATCCGACGGCTGGGGACCCAAGTATCAGCCGGCTGATGCCTAGCATTTGCCATTGTTAAAAGGGGTTCCAATAACAAATTCAGATTAACTGACTGATCACTATACATAGTTCGAACTACAGTAGGTACGATGCCGAATCGTGGAAATAAGCTGATCCAGTTTGACAGGTGTTTTTCATGACTATACCAATTCAAGTCTATTCTGGAATCTGGAGTAGACCCACCCATCACCGATGGCATCTGCAATTCTGCAGATGGAACGTCCGTCTGGCGTAACTCTTTCCAATAACACACATAACAATAATGGACAATAATTCCTCATATACCCTTACAATTACGCTGGACCTTTAGTTTTGGCTTTCTACGGTTCCCACGAGACCGACCGATCTTTGGAGTCCTTGATTACTTCCAGGATTTGCTCTTCCTGTACCCAATCTCTCTGTCTCTCTAGAATATAAGATGGAACCATACTACATACGCATGTATAGTCTGTTCAAGTTTTCTCGTTACCCTTGGCCATGGCAGGGGACCGCCTACCCGAGATCATGTCGTTTAGAAACTTCACGGAGAGCAGCACGACTCTGAGTCTCGAGAGTAAGCAATTACCTGCAGCTCAAGGGCAAGGGCGTCGGCCAGTTCGTTAGCTCGCCTGTATTCAAAGTCGGCGGCTACGATTGGGAGATCATGTTCTACCCCGACGGGTACAACGACAAGGAATGCGACGGCCACGCCTCATGCTACTTGTGCTATCTCAACAAAGCCGATGATGTGAGCACCCAGTTGAACCTGAGCATGATGAGAAAGAGCCAGGAACAGGTATCCGCATTCGGGGACAAGCTGTGGAAGCGCGTCTTCTCCTCGGGGAATCAAGGTCACGTCATGTGGGGCTACCCAAAGTTCGTCGACAAGGCTAAGCTGGAGTCACTGTCGCAACACGGGGACGGCTGCTTCACGATACTGTGCGTCCTCACCGTTACCAATGAGTCGCAGCAGCCGCCACTGGAGCTGCCCGGCCACCTCGAGCGCATGCTCAGGGACGAAGAGGCATGGACGTCACCTTCAACGTGGGCGGCCAGCAGTATGGCGCACACAGGGTCGTCCTGGCTGCGCGGTCGCCCGTCTTCATGGCGCAGCTATTTGGCCCGATGGCGGAGAAGGATATGGGATGCCTCGACGTCGTCGACATGGAGCCCTCCATCTTCAAGAAGATGCTTCACTATATCTACGTGGACTCGCTGCCGGAATGCGAAGATAAAGGAGGCTACAGTGCAGCAGAGATGCAGCATTTACTGGTCGCTGCGGATAGGTACGGGTTGGACAGGCTGAAGATGATATGCGAAAAAGACTTGTGCAAAAAGATCGATGCTAAGACCATAAAAACCACACAGGAGTTGGCGGATCAGCACCACTGCAAACAGCTCAAAGAGGCATGTCTCAAGTTTGTATCCGATGGGCGCCGCCGACTCCGCCCAAGGGCTTAATTAAACACGTTCCACTGGCTGCGGGAGGAGAGACTCGAGGATAAAGATTCACTATTGACATGAAGAAATCAATAAAGGCCAGTAATCGATAGTGGGTTTTTTCTACTAGTGCAAAATGATCCATCAAATATTCGATGTTTACTTTCTTTTTCATACGTAACTTTTCATTTCTACCAGTGCCAACGATGATTGTAAAGGCAAAAATGTGTGGCGGTTTACATATATTAAACCTTGGAACTCAAAATGTTGCATTATGAAATTTGCATATCTACGTTTTGTCAAACCTACATTGGATCCTTTGGTTCTTGCAAGAAAATTGCAACCCTACTCGCAACCCCATTCTTGGAGAAATCATTCGAGAGCAACTTCTCAAACTGCCGCATATCACCCTTTTGTTCGCCTCCAATGGCCATAATGTCACACGAATGGTTACTTCGCAAACCCTAGCTTCTGCTTTTCCAAACCACTTCTCTCACACACCACCATACCCCTGCTCTAGAGTCCATTCATCATATAATTCTACATTGCAAAAATGCCCAGGGGGTTTGGACACACCTTGACCTAGCAGACACCGCCCCAAGATCCAGCTGCCTCTCAGAATTTGTGAAAAAGGTTCACCCAACTTCCAAACCTGGCCAATCTGCTTGCTGCTTGTGCTGTAATCTTGTGGCAATCTAGGATCAGAAGATTTTTTGACAGCGAAGTCATACCGCAGCAATTGATCCTCAGGCTCACTGAAGAAATACGCCTCTGATCCAACTATCGGCCAAACTTCGACATCAAATTATGCACCAGGCAAAATCATTCAACACTTAGGACTTTCTTTATGCTTCTCTTCTTTTTCAGCGTTGCCTGATGTAAACTTATTTTTTTTCGAGAGTGCGCCAAAAGCTACCATATTTTTATGGAAAATAATAGTTACAGAAGTCCGAGGACCTTGCGAACAAGAGACCTGGTTACACACCAACCCAACACAGGCGGCTACTCTCTCGCTATGCTATCTCGCCATCTGCCCTGGCTCTAAGACAAAGCTGTAATTCCACCGAGATTGTACGGACCAGAACCTGAAACCGTGCATTGCCAGTTAGCACTGTCAAAAGCTCGTGTGTTTCACTGCTAAGAGAGGGACCAGCAGATCAGTGTGACCAGAGTGTCGAATTGCTTCTTATCCTTCCTCTGAAACCTAGCTCTCTCCTTGCTCCACCAATCTTGTAAGATATCACCAGGTTCCAGGGGCTGGATAGCAACCATGCCAAGTCTGACGGGCATACACTCACTGCACCTATCCTCATCCTGGAGACAGGTGAAACAGTTCGATGGATTCTCCTGCAGGCCATGTCGAGCACGTCAGTCAGAAGTCCAGACTCGGTGCTGCAAGGCCAGCCAAACGAAAAATTTGCATTTGAGGGAGGCCCATGAGTGACCTGCAACTTGCCGAGGGGGTCCTGGTACGTCCCTAACAAAGCGTGGCATAAGTGGAACTCGCCGTGTACTGTCCTGTCTTCGACCACGCGAAGAAATTGGGCAGTGTGGTGCCGCGCTGCATTCGAGACCTAAATCCACAGATAAGAATTTGTCGCCCACCCTCCTGTGCTAGAATCTCGGAAGATACACAATCTATCTGTTCTCGGCCAACCCCTCAGCCAAGGTTCATTTGTTTCTTCACCCTGAGTGCTTACCAGCTCCACAATCTGAGGTGCAATATCCCTCACAGCGTGACCATTAATCCACCTATCCTTTCAGAACAGGGTACAATTCCAATTCCCGACCTTGATCTGCACTAAACTATTGAACACCTCAGTTACATCTGTGTCGCGCACAAGCGATATATGCCATGGCCTGTCCGGACCAGTCCTGCGCAGCCACTCCCACCGGGTTCACAGAGCAAGGCCCTGGAGCTCCATGTTCTTAACTCCCCCCAAAAAAAAAAGCATTTGGGAGTACAATTTTTTCCCAAGCCACGAGGCATTGACCAACATTTAGCATTTACTGGTGTTAACTTGTAAATACCCTTGTTATGCACTGTAATAAGTTAGAGAAATCCTCGATCTTTTCCCCTAAAAAAATTGCCATCGGTGTAGTAGGGATAAGCTTGGTCTA
This sequence comes from Poa pratensis, assembly GCA_947311845.1. Lineage (NCBI taxonomy): Eukaryota > Viridiplantae > Streptophyta > Magnoliopsida > Poales > Poaceae > Poa > Poa pratensis. The sequence continues at coordinate 46,031,526 of CAMZMU010000063.1, forward strand.
GAGGTAAATCAGCAACCAGAACACTCGTTAGTACATCCAGGCCAAAAAAGTCGTTTAATTTACTGAATTTCCCGTTGCTCAAAAATGTTTTCTTATTAAAGGAATGATAAAGCTCAATAACACCTGTCAGTTGCCTTAGTAAGCAAATATTTCGCAATAGATCAATTGTAGAACCACTGCTAAAGTGCTAATAATGCCCAGCTCAGTAGCACCTCTGCATTTAAGTAAGAAAAGCAGAGGATCCACTTCACATCAGGACGACAGTACATGTTTGCTATTCTCCTAAAAGGCTAAATATGTAAAATAAATAAATCGTTCTTTCTTTTCTATAGGCACTAACTTCTAGGTATACTTTTTTATGTGGTTTATATCTGTTTCAAACATTCGACCATAGGAAGTCAGAAAAAATAGTGAAATTGAATGATACTAGTCTGCTCTACCACTCAGCCATTCAGACAAAGACTCCACTTTCCGTTAGGAGATTCTTGTAAGCTCAAACGAAACATTCTAGCGCATAAGTTATCACCAAACAACAGGATTTATGTCGTCCCTGTCAACCTCAGCTTTCATTTGCTGTCAACCTTCATTTCATCTTCCTCGTCCACAGATTGAACGTCATCTGGGATGCAAATATTAAGGTCGCATCAGTTTGTTAGCCCTTGAAGTAAGTGAAACACAATCCTATGGATGATTTGATATTCCAAGCAGAGTAAACTACCTAGGGGCTTACGAGTTGCACTCTGTCGTTGGTGTAGTTCCTAAGAAAGAGGTTATTGATACCGGTCTATTTATGCATGGCAGACAACATAAATTGGCATGTACATACTACATACAACTGTAGTAATTATGCATAGACACTGCATTATTCAAGGGATCATATAGCAAAAAAAGAAACAAGTTCAAGATATATTCAAAAAATGAAACCTTCTTATTTACATTTAGTTTTAGGTTGGGGCAATCAAACAAGTGCAATCAATCATTTCCACGTTGAGCTGAGCTATACTTATTTCGCACATCACAATACATTTCATGTCAGGATTCAGAAGTCATCGAAGGTATAATTAGAAAGACTAATCAGAGAGATCGAGAATCTTGGTTTTACCTAAGGCTCCTGTCATTGAGCCATCAACTTCTTTCAGGATGTTAGCCTCTGTCTTTGGTTGCTCGGACTGTTCGGTGTTATCTAAATTTTCACACCCAAAGAATTAGCTCGGAATAGCTGTTAAACGTATCAACAAAAGAACAACAGAATCATAAAAATTACCTGATGGATCCATACAAATATGTTGCTTGCTATTAGCAGAATTTGACTGTTCTTTGGAGCCTACGAAAATATCGCCATCGCTTATTCATTCTCAATATAATAAGTCATTTACTCATCAAGGGCATGGGCGAACATATAGACCTAAATGTGATACCTGATGTTATCTCGATCTCATCTGAGGCAGCTGGATCAGCACGCTGAATTTGTCCTGCCAAAAAAAAAAATCCAACTGAAATAAGCTGCACCTTATCAGCCATTGTTCAAGAATTCGGCCGAATCACCGATTAAATGGCCAGTTAATCGCTGCTCGGTGGGTCACTGAGTAGCCGATAAATGCCGATTACCCCATTAATCGGCCGATTAACTGGCGAATTTGCCGATTAATCGCTATTCAGTGACCGAGCGAGCCGTTACCAGTTAACGAATTCCTGAACAATGTTATCAGCTAAGCTAGCAATGGAGCCACGCTATGGTGCAGTGCATATTCTGATAAGTAAAACAATGGTTTTTAGAGGGATAGAGAGAGATGAAAAGCCAGGACTTTCAAGTTTCATCAACTGTCAGCTCCTTAGCAGTCCACAAAGTGCAATCTCCTTTTTCTCTCAAATTAAGAACAGGAGATGCACTCCCGTAGTACATTTTTTCCCGTAGTAACTATCGAAAGGCTTGGGGAGTTTGGTGGTGAAATGCCATTAACGTATTAGCTTTCTTGTAAGATTAAGACTTCAAATTTCTCAGCATATAACAAGTTAACATTAAGTGGTACAGACGACTCTCTAAACACATCCATTACCGAAATATTAGGTAAATTCTTTTCTCCTATGACGCAATTTTTTTGATAATTGTGACATACTAGTTGAGCTCTCGTATTTGTTTCAATTTAAAATACATGCTTCGTAAATAAATAAAACTTAGACTAACCTGGAGATTCAATTTGGTTTTTTTGTGCTTTTGCTACTGATAAAGCAAGTGTCGAGCATTAACATTGATACAAGTAAAGTTTATAAGACTGAAACATCACTTAGTATATGAAGTTTCCTGAGATCCACGTAAAACAGACAAGGTTGACAAGTTCTCCTTGGAAAATAATTAGAATTTCAGGTGAATGTGGTTGCTGATCTGAACCTCAGCAGGGTATATAATCCAAGAAAGCGTACCTGATGACTCCTTGCTTCCATCTGAAGATTCAGAATCGAAGTTAACCTCAGGGACAGATTTTCTTTCAACTAGCACATCTTGATTATCCACTTGCATGGATGATATCAATGCAGATTGAGAGGATTTAACTGGCACCGCGGTAGCTGATGGTTCTGGGATTGCAGATTCAGTATCTTGCTTGAGCAAAGACCTTGATTCACCGTTCCCAGATTTAACTGAGACAGGTGCTGCTGCAACCACCCCAGAACCAATGTATGGTCTTGGAGTGGGAGGGGAGATGTGCTTAGCACTAGATATCTCCACAGGTCTCCTCATCTGAAGAGGCTTTGCCATTGTAACATCCTCCAAGCGGATTGGCAAGGGAGTAGGCACTTGCCTGCTAACTGCAGGTGCCTTCTTTAAAACTTGACTTGGACGGAGCATAGGGAGCTCAGGGGCAAGATCATCCTTCGGTGTTGTTGGTCGTAGGTTATTTTCATCAGGGATCCAACCTCTGAGCACGTGATTGTCCTTCACTTTCACAGTTATAAGAGAAAATCCGGGAGAGTTCTTGGCCATCTTGCCAACAAAATGCTTGCCAATAATAACATCCTTGCCTGAATTACCTTGCACATGAGCAGTACTATAACTGGAGGCTTGATTTTCATGTGTCTTGACTGTATTACTAGAATCTCTAGGTCGAGTGGACCTATCACCATGGGTTTGCTGTGCAGGCAGCACATATACTGTATGCATCTTAGTATCAACAGTACCACCTGATGTAGGGTTGATATGAACCCCATCATATCGGATATTCGAGTTATACAGTGCGGTGCGAAGAGGTGGAATGCTCTGAATGGGTTGTGCCATGTGTGGTTGTTCAAAGGTAGAGTACTCAGATTTCCTTGGGCGACCACGCTTACGCTTGGCACCAGAGCTTGCTGACAGTGGTTCAGTAGGTGCAACAGCTTTATTCCCTTCTGATGTCATCTGTACCTGTTTGCTTCAACCTTCACAGCTGCTCCCAAGAATGCTGAGACTACCCTGTTGATTTGAATTTATCTTTAATCAGAAACAGTAGTTTTATTTTAAGGCAAGAACTGCGACTGTCTCCACATACTGAATTCACAAGAGGCAGTTCTCATGGTAGAAGCCACAAAAAACCACAGTTTGCAATCAATAATGTAAACTGCACCTTGACAATAAAAGAGCGCGCAAGCCAGTCAAAACTAATGCTGCTACAAATTTGGAAGCCATTTTTCCATAACAATAAATTGGATGTGTCCCACATTACAAGCAAGGGAAACATAACTACTTTCCAGCTTTTAAATGTGCAACACCTCTTACCGGTACAAACAGGTAAATAAACGAAGTGGCTTACATTCTAAGATTAACTAATGCGCGCACACATATCAAATTATTAACACGCTGAAATCCTAAGTCACAGAAAATGCTTGATGTTGACACTGCAAATTGTTATAAAAATCACATCCGACATATTAACACCTTAGAAAAATCGAAGCAATATCCAAACAAGAGGAGGTGGGAATTTCTCGTTCTGTGTCCCTATCAATCCAGAAATCTCATCCTACTGCCTCGATCATATCGCATCGCCCGGCCCAAGAACATCATCAGCCAGAGTAATTACTACAGATTAAATAAACCATCTAAAGAACGAGCCAATCTGAGATTGAACAAACCGATCGGGAACAAATCGTACGAGAAAAGGGGAGCAAACCAGACACCGACGAGCCGAAGGTTTGAACAGATGGAGGACGCGGTTACCCTGGAATCCAGTAGTATGTCCTCCGTGCGTGCGCCGTCGCCTCTATCGCGGCCGCGGACGGGAAGAGGAGGGGAAACGCAGATGGGGCGCGCGGAGGAGCGAGAAAGGGCGCTACGGCTCTTGTCGCCGGGGGAAACGGAATGGCGGCGGGTCGATCGGAGGAGGAGGACGACGATGTGGCTGGATGGGAAACGGCAGCCTCGCCTCGCCGCACCATACAAATCGTGGCTACGGAGGCGGGTGGCGCCGGTTGGACCACCGGCCGCTGTCCGGCCTGCCAACATCGATTAATGTTGCATGGACCAACAATTTTATGCGGGCTGGCCCGTGCAAACCATTAAGCCCGTGGGCCGAGCTGCAAGGGATGTACATTCTCGTTTAATTAATTTTTTTACTTCTTTTATTTTCACACAAGTGCAACAAATCAAAGAGTGATCGTCCTTACCCTCCCTAAGCACCACCGTCGTTATCCCGGCCGACACCATGGGCCATCCGGTCTCGGAAGCATTGGGCATTGGCACGGTCAACCCGACGGAGAAGATCCCATGTGGACGGCTCTCTGCCCCGTGCGCGACGAGCTGCTAGCTCCCGAGTCCTCGCCATTTGAAAGGATTTAGTGGACCGTTTCACGACCTGTACGTCGTGCGAACATAGGTGGCTATAGTTTCGCTTGCTGCGAGGTCCACAGGAAGCCGCACGAGTAGACATTCATAGTATGTTTTGGCGGGAGGTCATTGAACAAGTGGCAAAGTCCCGACTGAGAGGAGCCGGTTGGACAGCTCGTTCTCATGTCTCAACCCGAAAATTTACGTATGTTCTCATGAACCTGCACTGCTCGTAAGATGTTTTGTTTGGAGTTGAAACATTATTGTGCCTCACATGTTTATAAATCAATTATGGAGTGAAAAATAATAAGCTTTCAATACATGAAGACAAATATCAACATTCCAGCACAAATGAGTTCAGAATGAACTAATTAAGCAACGGTGCAGCAGAAATACTCTTAGAGAACGCTTTATATTAATAAAAAGAACATCATGATAGCCCTCGGCTTTTAAGCCATTAGAGTGTTCTGGAAGCTGATCAATATAAATGAATTGATGGTATTTGCGATCAGGAGTACATCAATTCCGGTGTGGGCACATATCTGTTTGGATTCCTCACTTGGATCGTTACTTTCTCTTGATGGCTGCCTGTTGTTGGCAACTTGACATGAGATACAGTGTTCCTTAAACCCATCCGTTTCTACGACCCGGCCAGCGTTTCTGGCGAGGAATTAAGGACAGGCATGTATCCTTAAGCAGCGTGCAGTCATGCTTATATGCCAGTACCAACATGTCATGATCGTCGTCTGATCGACATTTTGCACAACTCTTCTTCACACATCAACTTGAGCCATGCAGCGATAGTTGATCGCCGCGGCCAGCAATCGTTGCATCACCGCAACACTGTAGCCTCCTCCATCATCATCTTGGGAAGGCGGCAGTGAATCAATGTATATATAGTGGAGCATCATCTCAAAGATAAACGGGTCCACATCATCGACGACCTCAACACGCGGCGGCGTTTTCTTCTCCATCGTCAGACCAAAGAGTAGCTCCCGGAAGACCGGCGACCGTGCGGCCAGGAGAGACATGTGAGCTCGGACCTCCCGGCCGCCCATGCTGAACGTGACGTCCGCGCCTGTCCCGTGCCGGAGCAATCGCTCGAGGTGACCGGTCAGCTCCAGCTGCCGAGGCTCGTCCCTGATGACGGTTAGGACACACCTTATCGTGAAGCAGCCGTCGCCGAGGTACGACATCGATTCCAGCTCTGACCTGTCCACGAACTTGCCATAGCCCCACTCGCTTTTTCCCGGAGCAAAGATGCACGCCGTCTCGCCAAAGCTGGCTACCTCTGCCTCGCCCTGAAACATCCTCAGCGTAAGCTTGGCGCTCACATCTATGGTTTGGCTCAGATAATGCACGTAGACTGAGGCGTTGCCGGCACAGTCATCTTTTCTTCCGTCTGGGTAGAACCTGATCTCCCAATCGTAGCCGCCAACTCTGTAGATGGGCGAGCTGACGAACTTGCCGACGCCCATGCCCTCTAGCTGCAGATAATTGGTCACGTTGTAATCGATCGTGGTCATGTGCTCCATGATGCATCTGGACGACGTGATCTCCGGCGAGATGGAGCTGTTAGCCATGGCCGGCAAGGTACGTATTTACTTAATTAGTAGAACCAGCGGCGAGTTGGTTGGTCTTGAACTCCAACAGAGTTTACACGCGGACCTACGTTCGCCGGCGTCTTATTTTAGAGAGGAATCAGAAGAAAGTAAATCAAGGACTCCTCGGACCTACCTGCAGGAAGAGTTGTTATCGGTTAGCTACCTTGGGCTTGTGCGCTTTGATCGTCGTTCTTAACTTCTGACCGATGGAAAAGAATTACTGTACAATATCTGTTGAAAAACGTTCCATATTCGGACACGAAAGCCTATTCGTATTCATATATGCACGAGTAGTTAGCATAAAACTATCAGTTTGCAGACTAAATCACAAAAACATACAGGATGTGCAGATTCTGTAGGTCTCCGATTAGCCTTCATCTCTTATCTTTTTTTTTCTCTCTAGCATGAATATTAAGCATTTTTTTCCTTTTTCTTTTTGCAGGCATTAGGCATATTATTTTTATGTGACCTGTCACACTTTCTTGATAAGGCCATTGTTACCTGTGACTCTGTGAGTCCCAGTTTTTGTAATAAATTTCGGGAAATACTGTTGTACAGGTGGGGGATCACGCGTCGCGTCCTCCGCTTCCGTGGCTCGCCACCTTACCCCTGGCAAAGCAGCTTGTTCGCCAGCTGTAATAATTACCACTGGCGGGACAGCGCTGGCGCACGACCGTTCGCCAGTGGTAAGCAATATAGCTTCGCCACTAGTAGGCTATTTCCTACTAGTGCGACGAGGAGGTCAAGTGGCGGCTGCAGAAGCTAGAGAATGTCGTGGCCGTGGTGCTGGTGCAGCGCTTCTGCCAGGAGATCGGCGTCACGCTTCCCACCCTCAAGGGTTGGATGCACAAGTCAACAAGCACACCCTCCCCCCCCAACACTAGCTACAGAACTACCACCATAAGCCCGGTGTCAGCGTTGATAGAGATCCCTCCTGCGGCCGGAGCAGTAGCCCGAGCCTGCCGGCTGCCGTAGCGGCTCGAGTAATACCAACATCAAGAATTGATTGGAGAGGTTTACCATGAATTCTTACCAATCATTCTAGGTTAGCTGCATCGCATCCCACCGTCCATCAGAAATGATGCTTAATTAATTCCATGGCTCTCTGGTCTTTTTTGCTCTTATTCCTTGTGTGTTTTTTGTGGGTAAAGGAGGAACTTTATTACTCAGGACGGGTTACAATACGATCTAACTCAAGCAACTGAAGAAGTTCTTCAGGTCCTGAGCCAGCCCAAATTTCAGATCGACCCTCCACTCTAGCAAGGTTTGCTAGATGATGACTAACCCTAACCTGACTACGTTCCACCTTAACAAAAGAACACACTCTCTATTTTTGAAGCTAAACGCCTATTGTCCGAAACTAGATGAAGCAGGGGCGAACGGTTCACAACTGTTGACGAAGCCATAGCAACCAGCTGGATACAGTCCGTTTCCACTCTAATAGGTAATTGGGATCGGTCCAATGCCAAGTCTAGGCCTTCAGCACATGCTCGGGCTTCACCTTTCAAAGGACTACCACAATCATGCAAAAAACGGCATGAGCAGAAGATAGGGAATCCATCTGTGTCACGCAAGACCATGCCCAGACCAGCAGTGCGCCAGTGCCTTCTATTTTCTTGAAGGAACCATCGATAGTGAGTGTAACCCAACCATCAGGTGGCTTATCGCATGGCTTATCAGTCAGGTTTCAGGGCGGCGCCCGATCCGGCCCGCTTCTTAGTCAAACGATAGTTTGGTTAGTTATAGCTTTCTCCATACATGCAGCTCGTTTTGAACTAAAAGTCGTTTTTTGCGGGCTTGCGGGACGACCGCTTGACACTCTTACTTATCAGGAGCCTTCACGAACACCGGTCTTGGAGAAACAGAGTTGATCATGACCATTGGTTGTTTCCCCTTCATTAGCTCCTCCACGTGAACTTCTCACCTCCTGGACCAAGCATCGATAGCCCTCCAGGAAACGCTTTGACCCCGCAATAGTAGGCTTTATCATGAGTTACCTCGTTACGAGCATGCCATGCCCGCCAAGCCACAAGCAGGTGGCATCAATCATATTTTCTGAAATTTGCATTAGCACCGATTTGAACCATTGGAATGGTGATAGTTCAGCATGCTCTCGGCTGGGAGTACCCAATTCTGACGCATAGCCACCCATAGAATGTGGGCGTTCGGGCAAGCATAAAGGGCATGGGCGACGTCTCCACAGCCGATTTGCAAATGTTGCACTGACCTGTGACACGAATATTGCGTCTCAGCTTGTTCTCCTCTGTAGCTAGGCATAATTGAGGCTGTGAAGTGCGTTACTGATTGATCAGTAGTTCTCCTCCACATTGTTAGTGTCATACTATGGGGTGAGGTGGAACTTAAAGAATTGTACATGCATTGTAGTTTCCTTCATGACTACTGTTCATGTAATGGACATCATGTGTTGTTGTTGATGGGTTGGTGGAACTGAAATCATTAGCTAGGAAGTTGTGTAATGCATATATATGTGTATCGATTTCAGTTAAGGTGAGTAGCTACGTGTACTCAGGGGGCCATTGCCCCCCCCCCCCCCCCCCCCCCCCCCCCCCCCGGTTTGTCGTAATATTTTGGTACTACTAACTATACTATTTTTCTAACACCATCAGATGAGGTGTAAACCCATTAGAATATATGTCCCCGGTGCACTTACCTAGTGTACGTAAGAAATAAACGCAGTTGTATGTTCAATATCAAGTGACGCACATACAATATATGTATCACAAGAACTAATTACAGTCATACAATATATGTATGACAAGAACTAATCACAATCATACATGATGTATCAAGCCACAAACATATAGCTGACGTCGAACTGCTCGCCGCTGGGCCAGTAGAAGGAAAACTCGCAGGAGAGCCTTGTCGGCAACCGCAAGACAACGACCTGGCCCACCTTCCAGCCAATCCTCGCTCGCCCGGCAAGGCTGAAGTGTACAATGCCGCTGTTCAGCTCCTCGTGCAGCTCCGCTCGGCTGATGATGTCAAGAGGGGAGTCCACACGGGCATGGTGTAGTTGGTCGAGCATGCCGACTTGCTCGACACCTCAACCAGAGCTTCGGTCATGATGGAGATGACCATGTCGTGGTACTAGATGACGGAGATAACCTGTGAGGTTGTGGAATGAATTGTGTATGTATCATGGCTCTTAAGTTGTAACTTCAGTGTTATGGAGCCCCTGAACGCCAAATGCCAGGGGGGCACCTGCCCCCCTTTTTCACCGCCTTCTCTGTTCTCCAAACTAAGGAGAAGAAAAGAAACGAGTGAAGGGAAAGAGGAGAACAAAGAAAATAATGGAAAAAGTGAAGAAATTATAGATATGGTTCCGCTGTTGGCTGTTTTTCAAACTAAGGACAGTAAAAGAAACAAGCAAAGGGAAGTACTCTAAGTATGTATATCGTAGTTCTTATTTTGCAAAATGTTGTCTCCTTTTCTAATTATACAGAAAATGGTACGATTATGTCATAGCATGTTCATTCCTTGCTTACTTATTAGGTGTTCTGTAGTGTTCTATCCAGGAATGTGTAACTCGGATGCACATAAAATGTATGTTAGAGGTACAAGAAACGAGGTAAGAGGTCATTCTCTGTCTTCATTATTGTCAAAACAATTTGTTAAATTTTTACATTTTCTGTACATCATGTTGTATGTTAAAGATATTTAAAAAAAGAGGTCATTCTCTGCTTCATTATTGTCCAGATATATAGTTGTTACATTCTTCGATCAGCGAGCCCAATGGATTATTTATGATAGATAAAAAGAGAAAACAATTATCAAAATACCATACCGCATCAATATCCGTTTTTAACACAATGATCACCCATACAGAACTAAATTAACATGGTCTTCCCGTGGAGAAATTTCTCATCCCCATGCTCAGATATCACAACTTAATTAAGCACGTACAAATTAAGTTTTTGTTTTGGCTCATAACCTTTTTGTCCCCCCGGGGGTTTCTAGGTATTTGCTCCATCACATATACAATTCCCACTATGAAGATGGACACCGCCGATTGCTCCGGCGTAACAGAAACCGACAATGCTGCTCTTAGTGTCATCTCTACCACTAGGAATCACGGCGGCATCTGCTGGCACAGACATATTGTTAAACTGACAGAGAATTTTCGTATGTCATGAGATTTGGCAGGGAAAATTCCGTCCCACCAATTACAGCAGTGGAAAATTGTGAGCCGGAAATAGTAGGCAAACCTGCTCACTAGGGTCACCATGTGCTTGGAGATGGAATTCAGGCAATAGGGGCATGATGACCGACCCACTAGATCCAAAATGCGCTGCTCCTCTGGAGCGACACTCGATTCTTCCTGATATCTTCCTGTCGTGTGACCGTCGCAGCAGCGCGCGCGCGCCGACCCTCCCGACCTTCTTCCGTCGGCACGACTACTCCTGACCTCCTTTCACAATGTGTGGCTCCTCTCCATCTAGGAGGCAAGCTGCCGCGGTGGCACCATCCTCTTGTCACGCGGATCTCGCCACCCATTCTTGGCCATCTGATGGCCACCCGGTCTCTGCGGGGTTGACGTAGTGGTTGGCGACGGCGACTTGGGAGAGAGCGTTGTGGAGTGGGTGCGTAGTCACGAGTTGGTGAAGAGGGTATGGAAATGGAATGGGTGGATGCGCCATCAAGCGAGTGTGTCTGGGATCGGCCCTAACCCCTATACAGGTGGAAAAAATTCGATCTCCTGATGAAAAAACCTTTTGTAAGTGGGGAATTGTTTTGCGGGACGCGTTTTTCTTGTCTACCATTTTACCCTTTGATGGAAAAATATTGCTGGTTTGATTGAAAGTATTGATGAACCTCACCCATTGGATATGGCGGCTTGAACGATCGTTGTTTGACCGTCGCGACTTTGTACCGTAAAAGAGGCCCAACCGACGGATGTGAGCGCCAAGTTCATGATGAGGATGATGGAGGCAAAGGTTTAGATTAGGTATGAAAGACAAGTATTAGGTATGATGCACAATGAAATACTCCCTCTGTCACAAATAATTAAAGTTTTAGAATTATCCCCGGTCAAATTATTTTTAGTTTGACAAAGTTTATAAAAAATAGCAACATATGTAATGTGAGTTTAGTTTTATTATCATCATACAACACTTAGAGAAGTTTGACTTAGGAATAAATAACTTCAATTTTTTTAGAATGGAGAGAGTTAGTGGTGGTACGTTCGAGTCTTAGAGAGCTCGATATTTTGCTCTTGACGATTTTTGTTACGAAAACGAGTTCCGTGGAAGGGTTGTGCATTTTTTTTATAAATGGTGCTTTGTTAAACTAATAAGTTTGCATCAGATTGATACTACAATTCATATGATCTCACACTCGGCCTATACGTAGTTAGGACACACACAACCGCGGAAACAAAAAAAAAGAATTTGTTCTTTTCTTTCATCGGTCAAGTCCGAAAGGATCCAATGAGAAATGCAAATTTCATGAGAAGACACACACATGTTGATATTCAAGTTTTTTTCGAACGTATTCCAAGGTTTTTCTACCTCAACCGTCAAACCATTTTTGGCTAACAAACTTTATTGGACATTGCGAGGACCATGACTCTCGTAAGAAAATGTCATTTATGCAAAATAGAACTAACATCGTTACTTCGTACGCGTCTTTTTGGATTTCTTGCTTTGGCCAATTTCTTCCTCCTGGGAGCTGCGTTTTGTCCCCAAGGCTCCCCCCTCCAATGGAAGCGGCTGGCAACTTGTTATGAATCGCTCCTTGAACTCATCGGTCTCTAGGACGGCGGCCAGCACTTCTTTCGATGACATAAACTCTTTGCACGCATCCTTGAGCCGGTTACAATGGTGCTGATTTGCCAACGCGAACGTGAGTATGACACCATCTACACCAATTCTTTTGGACAGCTCTTCTTCACACATTTGCTTCAGCCTTTCTAGACCATACCGGTCCGCCGCGACCAGCAAATGCTGCATCACCGGAATGCTGTGCTCTCCTCCTTCGTCTTCGGGGGGTGGCAGCGCATCCGTGTAGATGTAGCGCAGCATCATCTGGAAGATGGACGGCTCCATGTCGATGACCTTGACGCGGCGCATGTCCTTCTCTGCCATGGGGCCGAAGAGCTGGGCTGCGAAGACCGGTGACCGCGCGGCCAGGACAGACCTGTGTGCGGGGAACTTTCGTCTGCCCATGCGGAACCTGACGTCACTGTCCGCGCCTCTCCTGTCCCAGAGCATGCGCCCGAGGTCTCCGGGCAGCTCCCCGGGCTGAGAGTCGTTACTGACGGTGAGGACACACCTAATTGTGAAGCAGCCGTCGCCATGGCGCGACATGGATTTCAGCTTTGCCCTTTCCACGAACTTGTTACGACCCCAGCTTTCTGACCCCGGATTGAGCATGCGCTTCCGCCCGTCTAAGCTGTCTAGCTCTGTCTGGCTATTCGTCTCCATCATGCTGAGCCTCAACTGGGCGGTGACATCCTTGGCTTCGCTGAGACAACGCAAGAAGCACGAGGTGTGGCCTTCACAATCGTCGTTCATCCCGTCCGGGTAGAACCTGATCACCCAATCGTAGCCAGCGACTCTGAAGACGCGCGAGCTAACGAAATTGCCGACGCCCATGCCGTTGAGCTGCTCCAGGTAGTTGGTCACCTCGTAATCGAGGTCGCCGTGATGTACTCCGTCATGCATCTATACGACGTGATCACGGGTGTGGTGGATCTGTTAGACATGGCCGGCAGGGATCGATGGTGCGGGACAGCGGGAGCATTTGCACGCTTCCGCACGTCGGAGTCTTAATTTAGGGAAAATAAACTTCCTAAAACCGGAAAAGATCGAGTTGGTATCGGCTTCGATGTGGCTTGCGTACTCGGTTTCGAGGTTGTCAACTTCTGATCGATGACACAGGAAGGATTACTACATCAGTCGAAACGTTCCATGACAGAGCTGCAATCTTTTTACAAATATGCTCTCTTGTCCAATATTATTGTCAAAAATAGCCCCATATGAGTTTCTTTGTCAAATATAGCCCTGACGGGAGGTGAAAAAGCTACACGTGTACATTCCGCCAATACAGGTGGCGGGAAGTCATTTTGGGCCGAACAGTGTGGCGGAAGATGCTTTTCCTGCCGACTCAGTATGTGCATATTCGTGCCACGTGTCAGCCTTGAATATATCCCGCCACGCAGGCTGGTGTAAGGTGACTCCCGCCGTTTGTGTTTGTGGGAAGTACCTTTTCACCTCCCGTCAGGGTTATATTTGACAAAGAAATTTAGAGGGGGGGCTATTTTTAACAATAATATTAGGTAGGGGGCCATATTTGTAAAACAAATTGCAGAGCTGCACGGTTTCTGTGTCCTTAGCTTCAAGTCTACTGTCTTCGTACGACCGTTAGAATTTTGGTACGGTGCAGTTATTGACGGAGCTCCCCACTATCGCCGTTGACTATTAATTACTACTCGGCTGGAACTGTAGCTTCAGGAACTGAATTTAAACCACTACTCACTCCATCTCGGATTATAGAGCTCATAAGGTTCAGCACTGTACAAATCAAGCTAAAATGTTAGTGGGCAAGAAAGACTTGACACTTTGATTTTTCACCAATCAGTTTCAGCGCATGCATGACAGTTAACTCTTTCAGAGATGCAGCCAATCAAGTTCTCCACTCCCACTCCCACTCCCAGACATGCAGACTAATAAATTATAGGTAATCAAATACTAAAGAGCACTGCTATAGGTACGACAAAACGTGTCCGATACTCGTACGACGCTGCCTGGCAGCGAGATTCCCACGCGCGGGGCAAACGAAAGTTGGACCCAGGGTTTGTGTTTGGGCCGGAGCTTGGATTTGGGATCGGAACTGGTAACACATTTTCTAACAAAGCTGTTCTGCCTTATCTTCTTCCTCAGCCTGGACTGTTCTAGCTGGCTAGCGGTATCGTGACATTGACCCATGTTAGAAAAATCTCCCAATGTGAGCTCCGTGAAAGGATAAGCTAGGCTCGTCGGAGGCTCAAATCATGGCGTGCTCTGTACCTGGATGCCGGACGGGCGCTGCTACTCGTGTGGGCACAGAGGGCAGAGGCGCACAAGGAGAGAGGGAGACAGATTGCGGGCTAGGGGGATGAGAACACGATACAGTGGAAGCGTCGTACATATATCGGACACAAAACGTCGTACGCATAGAAGTTTCGAATACTAAACGTGCCCTATGAATGCGATAACCTGATTTTTGTTACTGTAGATGCATAATAATACTCCCTCCGTCCGAAAATAAATGTCTCAAAGTTGTACAAAAGTGAATGTATCTATACTTGTTTTATGTCTAGATACATCTATTTTTTGACAAATCTAAGACAGTTATTTTGGGACGGGGGAGAGTAGATTTTTTTAGATAAAGAGTGTATATTAATATCGCAGAGATACAAAATACACCCAGCCTCTGCAACAACGCAATAACCAGAGCCATTACGGATGCACACAGCCGAAAGACAATAAGAAGAAGAAATAAAAAAGAAAAGTCCCGCTACGGAGTTACAGTCCTTACGACAGCCGCACAACCACCACCAAAACAACACCTGATGTCCAATTCTTCAAAAGCAACGCCTTCAAGAAGAACAGTGCCAGGCACACCAATTAAGGCCAGACCTTGGGTTTTCACCCTGAAGATAGTCCTCGCTCTCAAAACAATGTCTCCAACAAGACCACTGTCAGACACAACCAATTAAGGCCAGACCTTGGATTTTCACCCTGAAATGTAGGACTTTGGACTTCACGTATGTTGTCGCCCCCACTTACATGCCGCTGCTCCAAGTCATGAAACCCCAAGCCAATTCCTCATCGCCAGAAAGATTCGAACCACCATTGCCAGTCCTCAGATCTCGCCTTCCATGTCATTCTCCGCCAGCACCATGGAACGAGAAAGCGTGTGCTCCATGATATTAACAGCCAGCAGAGCTTCGAAGCGCTCCCTCTGAAACCAAACGGTCAGAGAAAAAACACGGGTGCGCACGATCGAATACCATCGATCCAGCAATCTCCAGGCATGAGACGCCCAGTGGAGTTCGTCGCCGGAGCCTTCCGAACACGACCGTCCAGCCAGATCGATGGGGACCAACATCCGGTAGATCTTCATCTCGCCGCGAATAAGAACCAAAGGACCACCGCCATTATTCTACAGCCTCGCAAGCCCCGACGCCGCAAGGCCACTCCCAGCAGGAACGGCAGCAACGGAGGAAGTCAACCATCGCACAGCTAATCGGCGTGGCCAAAGCCACCGTCAGATCGCCGGCCCAAGTTGGATCCCGCAGCCCAGATTGGATCTGAGACCAAGATCAGAACGCCCGATCCCTTCCGCCAAGATGGAGGAGAGGCTCCGGCAGCGCCCCACCGCCTCGACGAGCCGCGCCGCCAAGAGAACTCAGGCGTCGGCCGGAAAGGATAAGCTAGGCTCGTCGGAGGCTCAAATCATGGCGTGCTCTGTACCTGGATGCCGGACGGGCGCTGCTACTCGTGTGGGCACAGAGGGCAGAGGCGCACAAGGAGAGAGGGAGACAGATTGCGGGCTAGGGGGATGATGAGAACACGATACAGTGGAAGCGTCGTACATATATCGCACACAAAACGTCGTACGCATAGAAGTTTCGAATACTAAACGTGCCCTATGAATGGGATAACCTGATTTTTGTTACTGTAGATCCATAATAATAGATGTAGTTTTTTTTTTTATTTTTTATTTTTTTTGAAAGGACTACGTGTTCAACTCAAAGACAAGGGTACAGAACACACGCACTCACGCACTAGAAGCAACCCGAAGGCCAGCTGTCCTAGAGAGAGAGGAGAAAGAACCCTACAGAAAAAGAAAAAACAAACAAGCTCGATGCAGGTCCTCGCTCCCCACCACCAAGCCACTCGCCGCTGCCGATCTCCATCGCCGCCAGAGCGCCAACGGAGAG